>JASAUF010000056.1:600000-757766 GCA_030180095.1 Magnolia changhungtana | reverse complement strand
GGCCGAAGGAAAAGAGAATGAAAAGGAGGAGGGAGTTTCTGAGAGGAAGTGAAGCAAGGAGGGAGAGAGGAGAGAGTGTGGACGGTCGTTGCTACCGCACCAGCTCAAGCTCGGGCCGAGTCGATGATCGGGTCGGTCTGTCTTGACCGCCGCTAGTCAGTGCAGTGAAAGAAGAAGGAAAGAAAAGCAAAGAGAAGAAACGGAAGTGGAAGGAGGAAGAAAGAGAGAGGAAGAGTAGGGATGGTTCGGCTGCACCCGCTTAAATCGAGCCAGCCTGACCCGCTGCCGAGTCTGCTTAGCTAGGCCTGGGTTCGGTCCTGCTGCTGCTGGCCAGAGGAAGAAAGAGGAAGAAAATGAGGAGGAGAAGAGAGGGAGTAAGGGAGAGGGTGTTGACTCGATGGTTGCTGCCAAGTTAACTCGGTTGAAGCCCATCGAGTCTAGTTGGGTTTATCTGAGTTTGGGACTGGTCCAAACACTATTGGAGTTCCAGTAAAAAGGGGAAAAGAAAACAGAGGAAAAAGAAAGAACAAAAAGAGGGAAGTAGGGGAGTTGAGTCAGGTTGGTTGCTGTCGAGTCAACTCGACTCGAACTAAGTCAATCGGGTGAGAATTTCCATTTATTTTTAAATTCGTCATCATTCATTTTGTTATTAATTATATCGCTATGATTCTCTATCTGTTGTAACAACTAATATCATCTTAATGACATTGACTGGAAATTTTAATCATTATTATAATGTACTAATTAGCTGTAACACCCCGTACTTTTCAGTACTTGGGTGTTAGGATGGAAGCCTAATTTAGGATTTTAATAACCTTGCTAGACACTTGAATTTCACGTTAGTTATCGCAGGCCTTAGACCACATGACCCACTAATTATTTGATTTATGCTATGATCATTAACAACCCAACCATACGATTATAAGAGCAATCATAGGTTTAGACTATAAACCTGTGCAACTGAAAGATCGACCATCCAATCCTTTATTTTGGATCATGGAACGTATGGATTAGCCCACTAGCGGGTCTTACGGGCTCGAATCATTTAGATCACTATTGACCTTCACATGAACGGTCTCTGAGGCCACTATTGTATGAATTAGATCTGAGTCGACCATTTGTCTCGGTCTGCGAAACACTAGCCAGCTGACCCACTGATTTATCATATCAAGCTGTCCATCCGTCGATTTCCAAGATGGATCACCATACCACCAGAGATACATATTTTTAGGATTTCAATTTACTAAAAGACTAAGGATAGTTCTTACTATGACTACGAACAATGACGCTTAAAGGGTTAATCATTTAGTAGCTTACTTGAACTTATGTCTTAAACGGGATTAGATCATCTGATTAACTCTCTTAAACACATGTCTAGGAATTGATTTGATTAGTTAGAATACTTGCTGAGTTGGTTTAATGAATGTCGGATTAGTTAGTTACTTAAACAAATGCCTAGAGTTAGTTAGAACACTTAATTATTTTACTTAACGAATGCCTTAGAACATATTAGAATACCTAATAGGTTAACTTAAATACATGTCTTAGATAGATTAAAAGCAATTGACTAGTTACTCTAAAACACATGTCAGGGCATCTAATCCTAATTCAACCGATAATTCCCAACCGAGTAGCCCCTATGACCTTTTTAACCGCTGACGTCCAATTTCAGAATAATATGACCCTCAGATCAAGGTAAATCCATAACTAGACCCTCTAATTGGTTAGAAAATCCCACTTAAGACTTAGTTATGCCTGACCTTTAGTCAGGGGACCCATTTAGTCCCATAAAACATCATGAACGGTGTGGATTTCATCAAATCCACTTATGGACCCCACGTTTTCCTTGCAGATGTACTCAGTGCAGGAGCACCTGCCGTGCACCGAACTACCAGGAGCGGTCAGAGCTCCTCTGACTGGCAGTTTCCTTAAAAAGAGAAGCTCCCTCTCTCTCTTCGTTGGAGACAGCCGACGAACAATGTCCATTTTCGTCCGACCGTGGCCCACCATGACAACCCACCTCGATGATCCAGACCGTCCATCGCATGCGCGACGTGAGCCTTACCAAAACCACATCACTCATGGAGGTTCATGCACATAAGTGTTTGCACGACAATCGGCGTAGGAAGAACCTGAAAACACCATGTTTCCAGAAATGGAAACTGCCTCCACTGTTGCCAGCTCAGCGATCCAAATGAGGAGGATTCCTCTTATCCCAAACGTCCATTTGAGGTGATCTCAGCCGTCTAACTGAGGGCGTCAGTCCCTCAAAACTAGGGGAGAAAACCAGTGGCCGAAACCACCATTTCACCAGCTGTTTTGAGAAGCCTGTCAGTGGAATCAATCCGGGCCATTCATGGCTCATTCAACGGTGCTGATAGGCTTAGGGTAGTATTATAAGGAAGGCTAGGATCGCGGATGCAATGGGAGCTTCTCTCATTTTCAAAAAAACCTAGAAAATGGCCATTTTCTTCCTTCCCTTGAACCCACCAGCTAAACCTTCATGAAGCTTTGATTTGAGGCATTCATGAGCTCCACAATAGTGATTCAGACCCTCCAGCGTGTTCGTTTCAAAAGAAAATACCCTGTAGTGAAATCTGTCATGAAAGACCAGTTCTTTTTCCTTAGCGTTTTGTCGCACCGAGGCAGGCTTGACTCGTCATGCTACTGGGCCTGGTTCAGTCCAGTTCACCCCAGGAAGAAAGAGAGAAAGAAAGAAAAATGGAAGAAGAAAGAAAGAAGAAATAAGGGAAGACAGGTTGTTGTTACTATTGCCGCACCAGGCCATTCTCGAGCCTGGGTTGGTTCTAGACCGAGTTGGACGCGGTCTGGTCAAGCCCAGACACCGTCTAGTCCAGTAAGGAGAGAAACATAGAGAGAGAGAGTCAGGGTGGGGTGGCGTTGCACTCCCGTCTAGTGGAAGAGCTGCTGCACTGGGTAGTCGTGCGTTCGTCCCTGGAAGCTGTTAAATCTGACTCAGTTAGAGTTAAGGTAAGGGTGATCTTCCCTACTCAGAAATTAGTTCAGCAAATAAGTGATCTTCCCTACTTAGAAATAAATTCATGTGTTTGATGATAGGCACCTCTCTTTAATTATAACATGCATAAATGGTTTGATGATAACATGCTATTTTCTTTAGTTGTACATGCATTGATTAACTACATGTTACCATTTGCACTTAAGTGATGGAATGAATGGAACCTATCTTGGACTTACTATCATGCGGTCCCTATTTGCCTTACATGGCGTGGATCACACCTTGCCTTACATAGCTTGGACCGCACGTTACCCATGTGGTTTGGATCGTGTATTTACCCTCATGCCTTTGAAGGTCTATTGGTGCCCTTGTGTGGCTTGTTGGTTATGTTCGCATACCCTGTTGTTTCCTAGCCATCTTGCGGAGTTCAGTCATACCATGATTTTCGGGTGGAGCTGAAATTCATTTATCGATTTTCTAACCATCTTGCGGTATCCACGTATGACATGATTTTTGGGTGGTCCAGAGTTGTATGTTAGTTTCCTAGCCATCTTATAGTGTTCAGTCGTACTATGATTTTTGGGTGGAGCTGAAGTTCGCTTATCGATTTTCTAGCCATCTGGCAGTGATCACGTACAACATAATTTTCAGGTGGTCTAGGGTTTGTATGTTGTTTATCTCTTCATCTACGATGTCAGTCGTACCATGATTTTCGAGTGGAGCTAAAGTTCGCTTATCGATTTTCTAGACATCTCGCGGAGTTCATGTACGACATGATATCCGGATGAAGAAGAGGTTTGAAGGTTGATTTTCTATTCACCTCATGGATTTCACTTGTACCATGATTTTCGGGTGGAGCTGAAGTTCGCTTATCGATTTTCTAGCCATCTTGCGGAGTTCACGTACAATGTGATTTTCGGGTGCAAAAGAAAGTCGTATGATTAATTATTTGATTTCCTAGATGTATTCCTTTATATTGTGATTGCTATTATATTTTTCTTATGATGAGATTCTGTTGATTGGCTTTATTTTTTAGTATATGATCATGATTATGAAATGCCCTATTTAATATATTCGTTTTCATAACTTGCAATCTGTAATGGATGATGAATGATGAGTGTGCAATCTTAGAGGGTGCTCCTCACTGTGATAGCCATTGACACTATCAAACCGTAATAGTTGATGCAGGTGTAGAGCGAGCCGATGCCATTCACAGATTGCTAGAGCAAATCGGGTAGCTGGGGAGCTAGATGGGGTCCATGCGGCCCATATTGATCTCCACTACTAGTTGATACACTCATGTTCTTACTTACCTGAACTTGGTTATTTGAGATTGTATGTCCTGTATGGGCGCTACATTTGAAATTTTGTAATGATCAGAATGTCTTTATACAATGCATGGTTTAATCTAGTTTCGTTGCTGTTAACTCTGATTAATGATAAACAGTTCAAAATTACACTGGATTTTATAAGCTAACACTTGGGTTTTTGGGAAAAACAGGTTATATACTCGGGTCCTGAAAACACGGGGCGTTACATCTAAGGTAACAATCACGACCTCTCCTCCATTTCTCTTAAGTTAGGGTTGCATGCATGCGTCTTCACATGCGTTTCCTTGGCACAATGCATAGACATTGAATTTGCGAGCCCGACGCCGTTAGAGCAACCGCAAGGACTTCCGGTCGACAATAGGTGCGAACCATTATCCTTAGGTGGCCAATTATCAATCCTAGGATGAAGTTAATAATTGTGGTTGCTGAAATTACTACGCATGTGTGATTTGTAGGAATTTCGTTAATGAATTCTTCTTGTAGTTTGCCTAAACATGCATAAGGAAATCAATGCTCAATTCCAAGTCAAATAGACAAGGTTGAATTGAACATTGCCTTACTCCCTTAATTTCCTTTCTTTTCATGAATGATTGAAGTTGGGTCATCCACAAAATTGGATTGAACTTGGAAATTGTGTTGCATGTTTGGCTATGCATCAGATTTTACTCGAATGCTCGCTGTTTGTTGCATGCATGACTGAATTTTCTGCATATAAGAGTAATATGTGATCCTTTCTTTATTATTAGGAAATCTAACCCTGTATGCATGCATGTCTAGTTACTGCCATTAGGAGTAGTTCATATTCCCATTTTAGTTCCTTACAAACTATGTCATGATTAAATACATGCTTCTTATTACTCACATTCCTATGCACTTAATATGCCTTACCTCACATGAATTGCTATGTTAGTTGTAATGCGTCCTACATGTTCTTTAAAATGCCTAACAGATTATTAGAAGTTCCTGATTTATTGCATATACCCATTCTTATAGATGCATAATTAATTTATTAGCATTATTGATTGACTATGGCTATTTAGTTAATTGGATTGGCCAGGAAAATCAGAAATATTCGTAAGGGTAGCCCCATTAGATCGGCTGCCCTGGGCCAATCCGACCGATCCAGGCCGAAGACGGACAACCAATAGTAGTTGGACTACACAGGATGCTTGCACCCAGTGTCGGTTGCGCCGTACTTCACCTGAGTCAGTCGAATTAGTCCACTAGTTAGCCAACCATGTATTTTCATCATATATGGTCACACCTGCCTAAATCTAAAGCACCATATACTTTTAGGAGGCCACTATTAACTGTAATGATATGATCCCTAAGACTCATGAGTCAGGTATGGTGGAATGGGACACGTGTCCGAGCTATCGGCCTACGACGAGGTGACAAGCCTCTCCATAGTGACCAGTGAACAACCATGTCTCGGGAGCCGGGCATGGTGGAATGGGACACCGTATCCGTATTATCAGCCTACGTTGGGGTGACGAGTCTCCCCATAGTGACCAGCGAGCATAGGAGGTGATAGGTCCTTGTTCGAACGGCCCCCATTAAATTACCCGGCTGATGGTTCTGTGCCAGAGTACCTTTCAAACGACTCGGGCATGAATGGAATGGATGATGAGCCCTTTCCCTTATGGTGACTTGGTTATGTGATAAGCTCGCACCTCAAAACTAAGTGATCATACTTGGTGTTTTGGTCATGACCTATACCGAATTAATTCTCAAACCTTTAGGTATCATGCCTTACATTTAGAATTATTGATTTGTGAGACAAAGGGATGATACTAAATTTGGATCAAGGATCGCAGGCTCAGAGCCGCTACGGCCGCCCTAGGCCAAGTTATCTGGGTAAGGCCATTGATTAAATGGATGTGTTTTAGCTTTCCCAACCTTACTGGATGAACGGACTTAATTAAATACTCGGCTAACATGAATATTCACGCATTACATTAGTTAGGTTGACGACTCGGCAGTTGAGGTCGCATTGAGGGAGTGTTTGTCATTTGCGATCGTAAGATGGAGTCGCTTGAGGGAGTGTTGTTGGTGAGGGCATGCATCCTTCCATAATACATGTATATGCACTAACTAGAGTAGTTAGGTATTGGTGTTTGTATGCTTTCCATTAATCTTGCCTTTGGAATTGATATTTTGCGTAATTCATTGCTAATGACACCCATTGAGTTGATCACTCACTCCTACTCTGGGACGGTGTTTTAAAACACCAACTAGACCCTTCTTTAGATGCAGGTGTCGCGAAGCACGATGCGCTGGACGAGGCGAGCATAGATGAGGAAGAGGAGCTTTCCTACTTCTAGCTTTTGGGTAGATCCCCATAGACTGCACTGGATTAGCGATGGGCTGTTGGGGCAAGGGGATAGTTGCATACCATTTTTGGACTTTACATTTTATATATTTTGTCGAGCATCACCTCGTGCGTCCCTTATGATATTTCCTTGTTAGATCTGCACTTAGCCATGTTTTATTAAAGTATCTTAGTTGTGGTTTGTGGTTTATGATCCATCTGATCCCTCTATTGCTCATTTCGTTTGATTTATACCCGAAATTACTAACTCTTAATATATAAGTGACACCCAGGAACTTGGGAGTCGAGTATTGCTCGACCCCCTAAAATCCAGGGTGTTACAGATGGTATCAGAGCAATGGTTTGGAATTAAATTGGGTCGTAGACCATAAACTCGCTATAACGCATCCGTTGACATAGGAGGGAGCGTAGAAACTTAGTGACGTTGAAACGATAGCACCAACTCTCAGTCTTTCCAAACAGTCGAGTCTTAGATAGAAAATCTAACTTCCGAGAGGCTTAGACTAAGGAGAGGGAAATTATAATGATGTTAGAAACTAGATCTGGGTGTCTTAAAGTGTGTTTCAGCCCACCCTTGGGCAAAGGCTCGGAAACTTAACGGCGAAATATGATTCGATCAAACTAAGTGATTAAAGTAGCCCATTCTACCCAAATTTCATATACATTACGTCCAATAACTCATTTCGGTCCCTGAGTTACGTTTGCTTCAAGTTCGGATGGCCCGAATACCCCACACATCTGATCGAAGCATCTTCTGGCCCACCTATATCATTAGACTTATGGATCCAAGCAGAATTTTTAAGGAAGGGGAGTGAGGATTTGGAAGAACTTAGGGTGGAGTTGGAAGAGGTTAGGATGGTCGTAATTAGTATCCCTAGGCCCAAATGGGCCATCGCCGACTCAAATCCAATATTCCCGACACATTTTGGGACGACGGACGTCCCTAGGGGGTGAAATTTCAAGAAAGGAGAGGAGATAGGGACTGAGGGTCACGTTGCCCACGCCCGGAGGGGCGAGGACCCGCGTTACCGCCGCCCCAAGGCCGTGCCCATGCCCGGGAGGGCAGTGGATCGCATCGCCCACGCTTGGGACACCAGAAAGCTATATGTCGCAGCATTGACAGAAGATTTGAGATGGTTGTTTCATATACTTGACCATGGGAATCCGTATTGGGAGCAATAATGGAATGTCAAGATGATGAACGATGTCCTGAAGCAAACAAACGGGGACAACTGTGACATCTTCATGCTAAAGTATATAGACTATTTATGTAGTAATTAAACAATTGACTTTTCTCCGATAGGTATAAAATGTATGTAACCCTCTCAGTGAATACAATATTTTGTGACTGATTTTAATCATGTTTGATTATATTTTTTTTTATTGTAGGAGGATATCCCTAAATTCTAGAAGACCATCTCATATGACTGTTAGCGATATGTTAGGCGGTTTAACAAGCCCGTGGAGGAGAAAGGAGGGCAAAAGAGAAGGAAGACAATGGCAAGAAAACCTACCACTTTAAGACATGGGTTGACAAAGAAACAAAAAATTATTGTAGTGGATGAATGAATTTATATGTATTTAAGGGTGAATTTGTATGGACATGGTTGGATATTGTAACACCCTGTACTTTCCAGTACTCGGGTGTTACCATGTAATCCAATTTAGTATAAATACAAACCTAACCTACTTAAATATTCACAATCACTACGGTTTAAATCTAATAGTTTAAAACAATCCTCGTCTGTATGATAACCCATCCATCCGTTGGGGTTAGAGACAAACCATCACACCATCAGCACAACCCGTTGTTAGGACTTTGATCACCTTGATAGAAGAATCAAACCATCCAGAGGTCATATGATATTTCATAAGTATATTATTTTATACAAACATAGATCAAACTTTATAGATATATTTTAATAACTTATCTGAAAATGTATTGAAATATGGTGATACATATATATTTAATGTATATGAAATATTTTGAAAATAATATTATATTAAATAAACATAATGAGTGGTAATTTCACAATACATAATTGAATTATAAATATTAGCGTAGTATTAAATATCTTTTATAAATTTGTAAACAAAAATTATTAGATATTTCAATAAAATCGTGTATTATTTAAACAATGTGATTTTAAATATGATACTATACAATTTTCAATTCATATGTATGTATAATATGATATTGTATATTATGAATTTTATATTAATAAATAGGTGATCAATAACATGTATATCGTAGTATGTTAATATTTTAAAAAAAAATTATATTTATATATATGCATGAGATTTTAATTATTTTAATTACAAGTAATGTACCAAAGTAATGAAATATATATTAATGTTAGTATTGGTTAGTAATAAATGATGGAAGCATTACAAATGACCCTTTAGGACCTTTTAACCGTTAACGTTCAATCTCGGGAAGATCCGACCACTAGATCAGCAGAAAATCCTCCAATACAACCTAAACCAAGTCATGGGGCCCACTTGAGCCTTGGATCCTCCTGATTTTTGGTCAAGAGGCCCTGAATAGGGCCTTTCAGGATGAATGGACGGATTGGATTTCTCAAAATCATCACGATGGACCCCACCACTGATCCTGTGAGTGCACGATGCGTGTGCACCAGCAGTGCACCGGTCCTGGGAGCCCAGTCAAACCGGGCTGACCCAAAATCTCTTTAAAGAAAGAGATTCTCTCTCTCTCTCTCTCTCTCTCTCTCTCTCTCTCTCTCTCTTTGGTTTACAGCAACGGGCGAACGGACATCTGTCCTTGACCTATCGCCCACCTGTGTTGGCCATTTGGAAGAGTTTAAGGCTTGGGCCTTACCAAAACCTAGCTCCTCTCACGTGTTGGAATGTACGCACGTGACCACGATCTCTAATGGAAACAAGCCCTGCAAAACCAAACTTTCCAAAAATAGAAACTGCTGGATTGCCAGCTTGGCAATCCACGTGAGCTCCGTCTTCTCCAATCTTGGCCATCCACGTGGTGTCATCTCAGCCACTCAATGACCTTTCACGCGGATTAGGGCTTCCCATAGAAAACTGATACCAAGACCTAGTTTTCACAAGCTGTTTCTTAGAAAACCAGAAATGGGATTAGATCCCACCCCTTTAATCCTATCCGACGACTCTAAGAGGACTTAGGGCATGATATAAGACAAGGGGATCATATGGCAATAAGCTTTTCTCTAGTTCTTGCGGCCGCCCGAGAAAAACCGTCCGTCCTTCCTTCCTTTGAACCCATCACCTAAATCTCCCCTAAAGCTTCGAAAGATCTTATCCATAAGCTTCCTAAAATCCATATGAACCATTCCCATGCATCGTTTTGAAGCAAAGCATGGGCGTTTATGATCTGTCATTAATGGCAGGTCATCTTCCTCATCAAGACGAACGGCCACTGGCCCTGTTACAGCCATTAACCCCAAATCAGTTTCGTTCATAAGGTGGGCCATGTCTACAGCAACCCATGCAAGAGAAAAGGATGAAAGGAGGAAGGAAGAAAGGAAGAAAGGAAAGAGAGAATGGAGAAAAAGAGAAAGGAAGCGAGAGTGAGGGAGGGTGCGTCGTCCCTACACAACTCGAATGGGCTGCTGGCTCACTCGGGCTCAGTTAGGTCGAGTCTCAAGCTTGCAAGCGTTGTTGAGATGGAGGAGAAGGGAGGTAGTGGTTGTGCGTTTATCCAGCTCCGCCAAGACAACTGCCGATGTGCGGCTTCGCTGGCCTGCATTGGGTCGCTAGTCCGTTTTCCAGGCTGGTCGTGGGCAAGTCTCGACCGTGTTAACTCACCACACTTCATTGAGTCACCACAGGCAGCACTTACACGACTCACCTTCAAGCTATTTGGGGGTCCAGGTTGCTGGATATAGCTGACCGGAAGGAGCTGACTTGTTGTTAAGTCAACTGATTTGAGTGGGAGGCCTGCTCGATATTCCAACAGGGAAGAAGGGTAGAAGAAAAGTAGTATGAGAGGGGTTCAAGTTGCACCATGTCGAGTTGGGTCAAGTTAACTCGACTGTAACTCGCTAGGGTGTTGATGCTCCCTATCTTCACTTGCTGTCCGAGTCAAGGGAGCCCTGGTTGAGTTGGGAAGTAGAGAGAGAAAGTGGGAGGAGGATAGAGAAAGGTAGCATGAGTCGGGTCAAGTAGACTTGACGGGTTGAACTCAAGTTGGGAGCTTGACTCGCTGAGTCAACTCAGCTGAGTTGAATCTAAGCTTGGAGTGAGTCCAAACCCTATTATATCATGAGAATAAAGAAAGTGAGTGGGAGAAAGAAAAGAGAAAGAAGAATGAAGGGGGTGGCTATGTTGAACCATGTCAACAAGGTGAGCCCACATTGAATTTATTTCAATCATAGTTTTTCTAGGTTACGATAACTATCATTAATAGGAGCATTAATATTAAGCATGATTAACCATCATTAAATCACCTATACTCATATTAGTTATCACAGGCATATTACAATTGTTAAACATAAGTGCTTTAGTCTTCACCCTTAAAGATTATTATTGATAGTTATGATCATCATCATTAAATAAGATTATCATGAGATTAGTATAATTTTGTTAATATGATTATTGGGTGTTAGTCATCATTATATTATGGTTAGTAAAAATCTTATTACTATTACTTGTATTATATAAGAGATTATATGTCACTATAAGAGCATTAAATAATGTTGGTATATTTAAATATAAACTTGTGAATCGTCATTATAAATATGGATGGGTTAATACTCCTACTATGAATATTATTCGACCCATTGTACAATAATAATGATAATGGCAATATTATTATTAAAAATTTAGGATTCGAATCCTAGAATTTAAGCATCGATTAAAATTTAAGATAAGACCCTAATACCTAGGTAATCTAGACCCTAGGTCAATACTCTAAACATAGATGGTGTGTTGGGTTTGGACCTACGTGTAGAATTTAATGTCGGTTTATTTAAATATGAACTTATGAACTATCATTATTAACATATTAGTTAATATAAATTATAACACTAACGCTAAAACTATTCTTTTAATTATTAAGATTTAATTTTAACTAATACACCAAGTAGAGTTCAAATCCTATATCTAAGTTGAAGACTAAACCCTAGGATAAGAACCCTAATTCTACATCAAAACCCTAAGTAGTCTAAACCTTAGGTCAATGCTTCGAAAATAAATAATGAGCTAAGTCTGGATCTAATAGTACAATTTCATAACTTATGATAGAATCCGAGCCTAACAGCGTGCACACTTCCTAATAACTTTAACAGGCGAGTCGACAAACAAGGTGATGATTCTTTCCCCTGAGCTTTCTATTTTCCCATTAGCTTAAGTTATAGTTTTTATTTTAAATTATAATTAATATCTCCATTTCATAGTCACTTGTGTTAATTGTTGGAATTGAATTGCTACATTACATGCTTAATGTTTATCCTACATATTCATTCATGTTTGTGGATTATTTGTAGATTGCTCATTGAACTTAAATTGGTACATCAGTGGAAAACCTCCACCTATAAATGTACACCCATACTTGGGATGTAACCCGACTGGTTGTGATTGTAATAGACCTTCGGCTTAGTGGTTATTGAATGGTGGTTTAAATTGACCATTGATATGGGCCTACCATCTAGGGTTGTTGTGTCCAATGATTTTCAATGATGGTCTTTTATTGCATGGTTTTGATACTCACCCTGTGTGGCCTATTTTGATAACTGCCCTATGTAGCTTGTTCTGGTATTTTTCCTATATGGGTTCAATGTTTGTACTGTGCAACCATGCGATGGTAAGCCCCATATACTTTAATATGATTGGTCACTAGTCGACGGGTTTCTATTAAACATCCTAAGGTGGTAGCCTCATGAGCCAAGGATGGTGATATATGACCTATGCCCGAGCTGTTGGTCTACGCTGGTGACGAGCCCCCGTAGTGACCTTTGAGTTTATTTAAAATGGCTAGTTGTAATTGTACTAATAACGGGTTGGCTAATCATGCATACATGGTATAGACCAGCATCTATTGTTATCGTATGTGATGTATGTATTTGCCTAACTGGATGTTTTTCCCGGGGCACAGACTGTCTGGACGCTTTTCTCAGGTCGATGATTGCATGGGCGACGAGCCCAATGTCCATTTGTATGGACAATGATTGCATTCACGCATCCATGCATCTAATAAGACAGGCATCATATGTTGTTTTGTATGCTTTGTTTTTATACTATTTCTTACCTAATGCGGCAGTGTATAATCTTGAGCGGAATTCACACTGAGTTGGTCACTCATCCATCAAATATACAACCGTACAGGTAGTACAGGTGACTTAAGTGATATGCAGGTTCAGACTGATGAGGAGCCGTTATGATGGTCAAAGATGTATGGTTGTACCTGTTAAGGAAACTGCGCAATCTTGTCGCTTTCGTTATATATTCTTTTATATTTCTCATGTATGTAAATCTTGTAATTGTTAATATAGAGACATTGGTTTGTATAAGTCATTATGGAAAATCTCTTGTATATTCTAAATGTAATTGAAAATTTTCCTTATGTTGATTTGTCCATTCTACGCTTATCTGTTAACTCTGATAGAAAAAAAAAGTATGGAATTTGGTTATCTATAAGTTAACACTCGGGTTTTTGGGAAACGGGTCGTGTACCCGAGTCCTGAAAAGTCGAAGCGTTACAGATATTCTCAATGAATCTATATGTCTATAAATGTGGATGGTTGAATTTGTAAGAATGTGGTTGAAGAGTTTAATAACATCAACTCTTAGTGGATGATAACTTTGACCCTTAGTGGATGATAATCTCAACCCTTACTAAACATTTTGATAATCTTGACCCTTAGTGGATGATAAGCTCGATCCTTACTAAACATTTTGATAACATCGACCCTTGGTGGATAATAACTTCGACCCTCAGTGGATGATAATCTCGATCATTAGTGAACAGTTTAATAACCTCGACCCTTAATAAACATTTTGATAACCTCGACCTTTAGTAAACATTTTGATAGCCTCGACCCTTAGTGGATGGTAATGTCAATTCTTAGTTAACAGTTTGATAACCTCAATCCTTAGTGAACAGTTTGATAATCTCAACCCTTAGTGAACAATTTGATAACCTCAACCCTTAATGGATGATAACCTCGACCGTTAATGGATAATAACCTCGACCCTTAATGAACATTTTGATAACATCGACCCTTAGTGGATGATAACTTCAACCCTTAGCAAAAAGTTTGTTAACCCCAATCCTTAATGGATGATAATTTCGATCATTAGTAGATGATAACCCTGACCCCTAATGAATAATTTGTTAACATCAATCCTTAATGGATAATAATCTTGACCCTTAATGGATGATAACCTCGACTCTTATTAATTACACAATAGTAATATATCTATTAAATGATGACACATCATAAGACAATATTAAATGACATTATCAATCAATAATTAATTATTAATAAGCCTAAAATTCGCATTACGTGTGATTACATCAAGGAAAAAAAATTTTGAAAAAAAAATTAAAAGTGTTAAAAATTTCAACAGTCTCAGCCTATAGGGATGAAGATGCATCTACGCCAATTGTGACATGTTCGCTTGCATATCAAGCATTTAAGTATTGGCCTATCTTCTCCTTGAGATGTAATTTTAATCATTTTTTATCTTTTTTCGCAAATTTTCTCGTTTGTGGGGGTTTCGCATTCTCACAAAATATTTTTACTTCATTTAGGATGTTCCATTGAGTTTTGTCAAGCACTGGATAAACCGACTCTCAGAATGTTCTACAAAAAAATTCCTCATGTAGAATGGAGAGCAGTATTTGTAAATATTAAGTTGATACTTATCACAAGCCATTATCACATAAACATAAGGTACCAACATAAAACTAAACTAACCTCATGTACATTTTATCTCCCTTAACTTCACTACGTCAATAATGCCCCTCGATGTCACTTGGAACTCATACGCAAAGATCACAATACATCGTGTCTTTCAAACTTCCCAGTGATAAAGTTTGCTTAGTTTTTTTCTACCCAATGAGTCAAAGTTCCCTTGCATGTCAACACCTCATCTCTTCTACAGAGGAAGAACTAATGGAATTTAGTCCTTACTACTTTAAAAAGTTTGGTCACGGGGTACTCTCGTGCATCTACGAATAGTATATTCATGCTCTCGACGATATTAGTGGTTACAATATTATATCTTTTGCTGAAACATAATACAAATGCTCATCTTTCCTTATCTATATCATTAAGAAACTAATATGTAGTGGGGTTTACCATTTGAATGCATCACATCATATCCCAAAAAGTGAATGTCTAGCATGTCTTAACAATACCCCAAAAGCAATCCTTCACTGAATCATCTAAACGCACTTTCTTCATGTTTTCCAAAATATGATGCACACAATATTCATGGATTGTATAAAGGAAGATGATAGTGACTTCACTGAACAATCATTTGTGATGATCTGACATAATAACAAGTCTTGGAAGGATCCCGATTGCTTTGTATAAATTGTGAAGGAATCACCTCCAACTATTATTGTTCTCCGATTCTCTGATCTCATATGCTATTAGGAGGATGTGATTACTTCAATCCAGTGTCATAGCCAAGAAGATAACACCCTTGTACCTTCCTGTTAAATGTGTTACATTAACACACAAAACCCTTTAAATATTCAAGTGAAGGCTTTAGATACGCTATCCAGTTGCGGTTAAGCATATTTTTAAATAGTTTGTTTATTCGTTCACCTGTAATTCTGTCACAATCCATAAATTTGTCTTTCCCAACTTACGAAGATATGCCGGAAGCTCATTATAAGACTCCTCGTAAGATCCCAAGACTTCTTCCTTTGCGATCTTCTTACCTTTTCATACTTTCTTATAGTTGATTTCAACCCCTTATGTCTCATTCATTCGATGTTGAATTTCTCTTAGCATGCAAGTTAGTCCTGAACTTCTACGACTAATACCAAATTCACTATTTATCAAATTGGTGGCTTGGCGTGATCTCTTCGAAGTTACTGTATCATGTCCACTCTCCTTGATAGTTGCCTCGTAGTGGCGTATCGCCTTAAACAAAATGCTACATCTATACTTGGAGTTGTAAGTCTTTATTTTGAACATCCCTACGCCGTCCGCTTTCGAAGCTTGCATCCTCCAAGTACAACTTTCTATAATGCACCTAATCGTATATCTCAACTTGTTTGAATTCGAGACGTTATACTAGAATTTGTGGCGCATCGCATATTTACTCAAAAAAATTTATAACCGGCCTTTGTCCTTAAACATTTGTCCAATAAAAATTTCATTGGTTTTGTCTACCATTTTTTAATATCCTTTATGATCTGCATTAACAAAGCTGCATTAGCTATACATATATCAAGTGGAATGATATCGGATGGAGCAAAGCAAGTATCTAGCTAGTGATCTAGGAATATCTCGATATTCTTCATTACTCGATAAGCGTAAATTTAAGTTTATACATTGTGCATTGAATTGAACCGAGAGGTTAAGACATGTAGCATTGGCAGAAGGGATACGGATATTGTAGTCTTCATATCTTTCTTGACATTGATCATTACTTAAATAGTCAGGTATATCGCAATCGTCGAGTCCTCGATCATTACATATATCATTATTTGAAGGGTCAGGTATATAGAAATCGTTGAGTCATCGATCATGACACGTATCATTTCTTGAAGAGTCAGATATATTGCAATCATCGAGTCATTGATCATTACTAGAAGGTTACAAATTAGGGAACCATATGTTCAAATGTAATGTAGAGTATATGCTACTATCTTATACGAGTGGTGTACACCTTACTTTCTCTATATACAGTGGTATCTGAGTAGGTGGACTTTGTTTGCAGAAGGGCAAATATGTCTCGAGATCTTCATTGTCTTTGATTCTATATAGAGGGAGTAATCTACATACTGTCTCATCATACATAACCTTCATCATTAAATCAAATTAATCCAGTGTTGTCTTCGTAATCTGATGTATTTTATGTAAAAGCTCCTGACACGTAATATCATCCCTCACAACAGCCCCTTTCAAGTCTCCACATACGTATGAAAAAAGTCTCGTTTTCATATACACTATTTCCATCATAATAGCATATAATGGGTCGACAAGACATAATCTTCTAATATGGGTTAACCTGTAATAAAAATGAATGAGTACAAGTTGTCAAATGTGAAAGGTCAAGGTTGTCAAAATGTTAAGGGTCTAGGTTATCATATGTTAAGGGTCATGGTTGTCAAATGTGAAGGGCCGAGGTCGTAGTTGTCAAATGTGAAGGGTCTAAGTTGTCATCAACTAGGGGTCGATGTTTGACAATGTGACAGGTCGTGGTTGTCAATTGTCAAGGGTCGAGGTTTGACAACATGAAGGGTCGTGGTTGTCAAAATGTTAAGGGTCGAGGTTGTCAACTTTCCCAGTTGTCAACATCGACCCTTCACATTTTAAATGTCAAGCCTTACAGGATGATAACCACGACCCTTAGTGGATGAAAACTAATTTTCTACTTTAACCCTTCTTAACACAATGCGACAATATCAAAATTTAAGGTTTTATTTACCTTTAAAAATGACTAACATATTAGAGACACCAGAGAACTATAAGATAGATGCGTGAGGATGCTGGAGAATGCTAAAATCGCAGTGGAAGAAGCTTCTGGATGAGAGAAACAATGATGGGAAAATCGTAATGGGTCTCACGATCTTCACTTTTTCAAGAAAGAAGAAAGAATGATATCTGTAAAAGTGAATAAAGGCAACGTTTAGCCCTTTCTAAGAGTGTTCATACACCATCTGTGAGGTCCATCATCGCATATGTGCGGAATCCACTCCATCCATTAACTTCAATATTTCATAAAAGGTCATAGTTAGAAGAATGATCAACATCCGCTAGTCACATTGACCACATCATAAGAAAATAGTTCATATCGAACAGACACCGTTATATGTTATCAGGTTTTTTGAGCCACACAGAAAATGGTGTTAGCAAGACGTTAGCATCTACCCAATAAATAAAGAGCTACAAAGAAAATGAAAGAATTGGATCTAGATTTCAATGAGCCAAATAACTTCCTTCCGTATCTCTTTCTTGGAATTGAATACTACCTAACTTCTTCTTTACTTAAAAAAAATCATTAACTTCTTCTTGATTAAAAATCATACAACTATTGATTCAAGGACAATAGCAATTTGGTACGAAAAACTTTTCAAAACTTGTCGGATGAATACTATCAAAATATTTGAAACTTTCCCTCAAAATCTGATCATGCGATGATGATAGTACTGTCAAAATCCCTATTCCAAAGGCACAGCACCTGTGAGGTGATTGGATCCAAATTCACCAACAGATTCCAAATCAGCCATCAATTAATTATCAGAGGATTTTGGGTGCTATCGGTTATTGGGTCTGTTTATATGATACAGTTTTGGAAAAAAAAAAAAAACGAAAAGGTTTGCCTTTCGCTGCTGAAGTGGACGGAGGATTTTATGTTGATGAGATTCAAGTTCTTCATGAGGTGGTCCTCGTCATAGGAAACAGTTTAAAATCTGCCTACAACATCTAAATTCATATAACTGAGTGGTGCACCTGGGCTTCAAAATTAGCTTGATGTTTGAAATTTTACCTTCACCTTTGTCATGTGAATGGATTGGATGACCTACAAAAACAATGGTGGGACCTACACACAACTAAAAGTTAGCGCCTCATTCCAGCTCTTCTTTATGCTATGGCTTACCTGAGTTTTATATCCACGCCACGTCACGCTGTCCATCTGTTCTTCTAGCTCATTTTAGAACATGAACCCGATGAAGCAGATCCGACGCTCAAGTGGACCACACCATAGGAAAGATTCGGGATAATGACACCCACCCTAGCAACTTTTCTAAGCCCCACCCTAATGTTTATTTGTCATCTAACCTATTGATAAGGTCATTCAGACCTGGATGAAGGGAAAACATACATATCAACCTTATTCAAAACTTTTGTGGCCCCAAGATGTTTTTAATGGTCCGCATTCAATCATCACTTTTTCCTGTGATGTGGTCCACTCGAGCTTCGGATCTGCTTCATTTTTGGATTCATGCCCTAAAATGAGGGGGCAAAATAGATGGACAATATGGATCACGTGGAGCCCGCAATGCTCGACACATCAACACACCACTGCTGGGGGTGTTGGTAACACCACCTGATCCACGTCTGCTCTTTGGGGTCACTATGTTGTCCATGTGAAATCCATTCGGTCGAGGAGCGAACCTGAAGGACAGAGTGGATTTCACATATACAACATGGTGGGCCCAAAGAGCTTGGATGTTTTACACCCAGGTGTTGTAGAGGATTCCGGTGCATATCATGATACTAGTCGGTACCTGGTCGCGATGATGGTAGGAGTTTTTCCATTCTTAAAAAGAGAATAGTTGAGGTTGAGATCAATTGAATTTCTCTTCAGCATTAACTTGATCAGAAGATCCCAACCATATATGCTATGCTCGAAAAAACAGACAGGCCCTAATGACGGTAGCCATGTTCAATTGGACAGTCGTAAGCACATCTATGGTTGAGAAGACTTGAAGGTACAAACTAATTGTAGTGGAAAACATCCAATGTCAATCTGGACCATTGATCATGTGTATTCCACCTTTTCTAGAATCCTAATCAGGTGTCCGGTGGCTGCTAACATGAACTGTCCAGATCATTATGACTAACAAGTAACCATCATCCATCTGGACCATCCGTATTCCGGTTTCCTACTTTAAATGCTCATATCCCTCAAGATAATATTTGATCGGATAATACAAAACATCATATCATGGTAAGTGGACTAAATGGTCCTGATGCAGGACATGAAAATTAAATATGATATGCAAGATTTGAAGCTTTAGATCATACTAATTAATTTACAAACAATCACGAAAAAATTCCACATCTCACATAAGGTCAAGCATTCAATAAGGGGAATCTACAAGGGTCCAAGCATACACATGTTAGGGTTGAATCAATTAAAAATTATACACCAAATAATGCCCAAAGGAGAGTAGATTCATCCACACATGCAAACGATTATTCCCCTATCTAAGGGATTCACAATGTTTCAATTCGAGAAAGCCTAGAGTTTGTAAAAGTGAAATAGAACTTGGAATTTAGGATTATCTAGGGTTAGGGTTAGGGATTTAAGGTGAGAGAGGAGAGGATTGGAGGAGAGAGAGAGAGAACCTGAAAATAGTCCACACGTGTGGACAACAATCTGGCCCTGAAGCACTTGCGTGGGATCCTACCCACACATGTACGGGGCCCACGAATCCAAAAAAGGATAGCTTGGGGTTGGTCGGCCAGGGGTGGGCCACCCACACACCAAGTTTCAGGCCGATCGGACGTACGGTCCATGCATGGTGCTCCGTTGAAGTTTCAGCTTTTTTTAAAGGGCCTAATTCTGCAAATCTGCTATAGAGGAAGAATCGCCTAGAAAAGAGGGTGAATTTGATCATTGGATGACTGTGGGAGATGATGAGTATGGAGGGTAGGAGGTTGAGGCAATTTGGGACGGGTGTAGCTTCGCATCACTGTAGTTAGCCCTTCGAAGAAGGGAGGGTTTCGCACTCAATTGGATTCCTCAACTAAGAGAATTAGATAAACAAGAAAACGTAGAATGTTATTTATAATCTTCAATGAGAAAAAACCTACAAAAGGTTACCCCAAAAGCCACATCATGTGCGCACACTATTACTTAGAGATGACGTAACAAAAATAACAACTAATCAATGCAATTTAAGCCGTTCATGATGTTTCTAATAATGATAATAACCAAAATTCAAAGTCCTGAATTATCTAGAGTAGTGGGCCACGATCATGAGATCCAATGGTGGAATCCACATGATGATCCATTCCACCTTTGAATGCTCATTTCGCTAAGATAAACTTTGATAGTATAAATCAAACCATCCGATCATGGTCAGTGTAAGTAAATGTTCCAACATCAACCATCCAACATGAGTTGTCCGTCTTTGTTTGCAACATCTCTCGCAAGAATCATTACGGACGCACCATCCCAACGCCTGATCAATCTTGCAATTAGTTGGGAGAAGGCTTAGATGATGATCCTCCAAGACTCACCATGGCCGAATCATCCTATTGCCTGCTCGATTAGTAGTTAATAAAATGGATGGTCCAAATTGATTCACAATAAGAAAATGTAGGAAAGCCAGATTGGACCATCCATCACGATGGCCAGACCATGAATTAACCAAGTTCTCAACAATCAACTACGGTACATGGAACATTCAAAGTGGAGCCCACAATGTTATTGGTTTTGATCATGGAACAGTGTGTGTGGGGCCCACTTGTACAAACCGAGAAAACCTGAATACCGTACTCTTGCTCTTGCACAGTTGTACTAATAAGATATCTTCTGTCGGGAATAAAAGTACGAAGTCCGGAGACTTCGACTCGGTGCCTCGGATCGCCGAAGGATACACTAGGTCCGAGGGAAGATTATAAGACAACTAAACCGAGGCAAAAGTTAAGACGGCTCGGACGACGAACCAGCAACCTGTGCATGCCTCGGGCCGACTCACTTCATCGAATCAACCAAATGAAGGAAAGACTGCACGAAAGAAAACGTTATCTCGAGTATCTCGGGATGAAATCTCCAATCCCAGAGATCATGGGATCGGATAGAGGCCAAAAATGGGTAAAATCCAATCTCCGCGATACTGGGAGAAGATCCCGCAGACGATACTGAGAGGAGAATCCTCATACGATAGAATGCTCTCGCAGCTATAAAGGACCTCAGTGGTCTTGGGAGGTACGCAAAAAACTCTATCCTAGAACTCTTCAATATTTTAAGACCCAGATTCCCAGCCTGACTTTGGCATCGGAGGGTCCCCTGCTCTAGTCAGGGTCTCCTTTGTCTTCTTGCTCCGCAGGTACACGAAGGTTTAGGAGAACGAACCAGATTTTTGCATCAACAGTTTGGCGCCGTCTGTGGGAACCGTACAAAAAGTCATCTCATATTTCTATATTAGATTCTATCCTCATGGTGATGACTAGAAGGATGGTCCCAGAAGAAGATCTGAATGAAATCACAATTACAGGGCCAGCGGGCCCAGTAGCAGTGCCTGCAGCCCAGAACCCACCTGACAACCGCCAACGAGGAACGACCAGAACAAGCAATAACCAGCGGGGTCGGAACGATGGACGGTTGGACCAGGAGGTTCAAGAAATCCGATCCGATTTGAATATGATGAAGCAGATGCTGGAACGAATGTGTCAGCAAATGCAACCACCTCCGCCTCCCCAAGGGGAGACAACACATGTACCGACTGCAGTGGTCAATCCTCAACCTTCCGCGCCGCAGTCTTTTCGGCCGAGTCAACCCCAAGGCGTATCTGAGCCATCTCCGGCTCAGTCGGCTAACGCTTCCTTGCCTCCGACCGACCTTCGACATGAGATAGAGCGAAGAAGGTGCAACCGACCTTCCATGGAAGGCACGGCAGAGAGCGGTGAGCCTTGGAAAGCAGACATTCAAAATTTTAAAAGAGAAGTGCGGGAAGAAATGGTGAAAGAAATGGCGGACATGAAGCATGGCCGGAATATGTATCCGACCAGATCCGAGGCAAAGGCGTCCCCTTTCGTTGATGAGGTAATGCAGGCTCGGTTGCCCGAGAGGTTTCGATTACCTCAAATCACTCCCTTCGCCTGTAAGACCGACCCGACAGAGCATATCGAATGCTTCAGAACCTATATGGAGCTCCATGATGCCTCGGATGCAGTGATGTGTCGAGCCTTTTCTCTTACACTGACCGACGTAGCTTGACTGTGGTTCAAACTGTTGAAACCAAAGTCCATCAGCTCATTTGTGGAGCTAAGCGATGCCTTTCTCACCAACTTCATCGGCGGAAAAAAGAAACTAAAGCCCCCTGCGCATTTAAACAACATATTTCAAAAGCAGGGAGAGCTATTAAAAGATTATATCAAGCGTTTCAACTTCGAATCTCTTCAGGTTTGAAAACATTCAGAAGAAATGGCTCTCAATGCGCTCATGCAAGGAGTTAGGGACAAGCCGTTCCTAGCGTCTCTAGACAAAAATCCGCCCGATACTTTAGCAGAGTTTATGGCACGGTCAGATAAGTATGCAAACGCTGAAGAAACGCGGATCATGCGTGAAACTAAATCTTTAGTCAAAGAGTCGGCAAAAAAAAAAGTCGACTCAACCGGAGGAAAGAAGCGTAAAGATGATCAAGCGCACGATGAGCGAAGGTCGGGCAAGCGACCAGATCGAAGATTCTCTGCATATACCCCCTGAACAAAACTCGGAGCAAAGTCCGATGGAAATCAAAGTGAAGGCTTTGTCAATTAACCGGCCCCATAAGCTCAGGAGTAATCCCAATCGGCGGGACAAGGACAAATACTGTCATTATCATCGTGATCACGGGCATAACACAAGTGATTGTCGTCACCTAAAGGAAGAGATCGAACGACTCATAAAAGAAGGCCGACTCAAAGAACACGTGGTCAAGGCCGGGGTAGCCGAAGAACGACCGGCCGAAAGTCAACCTATGGAAGAAATTCCGACAATTATCGGCGGTCCGCGAGGCGGAGACGACTCAAACAATGCTCGAAGGAATCATGTGAGAAAACTTAATCAGCCTACGTCCGAGCTCATGATTATAGATCGACCTACAAAAGAAAAGAAAAGAGAAAAATATTGCATTTCATTCACAGAGGAAGATGCCCGAGGGATCTATCACCCCCACGATGACGCATTAATTGTCACCTTGACTATCGCTAACCGAAAAGTATTCCGGATACTCGTCGATACGAGATCATCTGCAGACGTGTTATTTACTCAGGCGTTCTACAAAATGGGGATTGGGCGATCTATATTACATCCAGTTCGGACCCCATTAATCGGTTTTTCTGGAGGACAAGTACTGCATGAGGGAATTGTCTCGCTACCACTCACCGCTGGTAGTGCCCCACATCAGACGACGATGATGGTCGAATTCTTGGTCGTCGATCAGCCCTCAGTGTACAACGCCATACTCGGCCGACATTCTTTAAGTCTCCTCCGAGCCGTGGTATCCACATACCATCTTTCACTGAAATTCCCGACCAATTCGGGAGTGGGAGTTGTCAAAGGAGACCAGCAAGATGCGAGGCGTTGTTACATGGTAGCTGTAAAAGGACCCACCAACAAAAGTCCAGTCAACATATCAACGATTGAATCGTTAGACCCTCGGGGCGAGAGTCATTAACGAGGGCAGCCAGTTGAAGATCTTATCTCAGTTCCCTTGGTCGAAACAGATGGGTCCAAGATAGTACGAATTGGCTCGTCTTTACGGTCACCCCTGAAAGAAAAGCTTATTGCCCTGCTCCGCAGGTACGCCGATATATTTGCTTGGTGCCATGCAGATATGCCCAGAATCGACCCGTCTATGATCTCTCACCGACTCAACATTGATCCGTCCTATCGACCGATCCGACAGAAGCGACGACCGCTCGGCCCTGAAAGATACGCCATCATTGCAGAAGAAGTTAGCAAGCTCTTCCAGGCTAACTTCATAGAAGAGATACACTATCCAGAATGGGTCGTGAATGTCGTGCTCGTAAAAAAGTCCAACGGGAAGTGGCGGGTCTGTATTGACTATACTGACTTAAATAAAGCCTGCCCGAAGGATAGCTTTCCGCTTCCAAGGATAGATCAGTTAGTGGACAGTACTGCTAGACATGAACTTCTTAGTTTCGTGGATACGTACTCGGGGTATAACCAAATTGTAATGCATCAAACAGATAAATCAAAAACTACCTTTGTCACTGACAAAGGCCTTTATTGCTACCGAGTGATGCCATTTGGTTTGAAGAATGCTGGCGCCACTTATCAAAGACTAGTTAACAAAATCTTTGCTCGGCTTATAGGCCGAACCATGGAAGTATACATCGACGACATGCTCGTCAAAAGTATACACGCGGCAGATCATGTAGATGATTTGGAAGAAATGTTTTTCATCCTACGAAAATTTCGGATGAAGTTGAATCCGAGTAAGTGTGCCTTTGGGGTGAGCTCTGGAAAGTTCCTCGGTTTCTTGGTTAGTCAGCGAGGAATAGAGGCAAACCCTGAGAAAATAAAGGCTTTGATTGATATGGAATCTCCTAAAACCATTAAGGACATTCAAAGGTTGACTGGACGAGTAGCAGCACTTAATCGGTTCCTGTCCAGAGCCACGGATAAATGTCTCCCTTTCTTCAAACAGTTGAAAGGACGACAGACAATGGATTGGACGGAAGAATGTGAAGCGGCATTCCAACAATTAAAATCATATCTCGGTTCTCCACCTCTCTTATCAAAACCCGAATCAGGAGAGTCCCTGCTCCTTTACCTAGTAGTATCCGAGGCAGCGGTTAGCTCGGCCCAAATACGAGAATCCGAAGGAAAGCAACTACCGATTTATTATGTTAGCAAAGCGTTATTGCCAGCAGAAACGAGATACCCAAACTTGGAAAAAGTAGCCTTGGTTCTAATAACTTCCTCTCGCCGACTTAGGCCGTATTTCCATGCCCATACCATCATCGTAATGACCAATCTTCCAGTTCGCCAAGTTTTGCAAAAACCGGAGGCTTCTGGCCGACTCACGAAGTGGGCAATCGAATTAAGTGAATTTGACATTCAATACAGGCCGAAAGTAGCAATCAGAGGGCAAGCCGTAGCTGACTTTATTACCGAGGTAACACCGTCAACCGGCCTCTCAGTCGACAATATTCCAGAGAATGTTGCAGTACCGATAACAGCCACTCCCCCATCCCTGCCCTGCCCTGTTACCTGGAAACTGTTTGTCGACGGCTCTTCCAACTCTAAGGCAAGTGGGGCTGGGATAGTGCTGGAAACCCCCGATCATACCTATATGCAGTATGCCTTACGACTTGGATTCCAAGCGTCGAACAATACAATGGAATATGAAGCGTTGTTACTCGGCCTTCGACTTGCAGCTAGCATGGGAGTCACGCACCTAAATGTTTTCAACGATTCTCAGTTGGTTGTTAATCAAGTTACCGGTGTATACCAGACACGGAAAGACCAATTAAGAGCGTACATGGAAAAAGCGAAAGAAATGATCAACGGATTTCAATTCTGTCTTGTCACTCGGATCCCTCGTACAAAAAATGGCAAAGCCGATCTATTAGCGAAGCTCGCCTTCGCCGATGAAGATGATATACTCAGGTCTGTTCCTATCGAATACGTCGCTAAGCCAAGTATAAATGAACCAACTAGCTCGGTCGTCAATACAATCGACTTGGAACCTTCTTGAATCGATCCACTCATCCAATATCTTGACAAGGGTAAGCTGCCTGAAGATCGCGCCGAAGCTCGGCGAATTAAGATCCGAGCCTCCCGTTACACCATACTCAACGGAACCTTATACAAAAAAGGTTACTACGCTCCGTTGCTGCGGTGCCTCAAACCCAGCGAGGCAAACTATGTGTTGCGTGAAATCCATGAAGGAATCTGCGGAAACCATTCTGGAGGGCGATCTCTCGCCCATAAGGTCATATGACAGGGATATTATTGGCCTACTATTCATCACGACGATCGCAAGCTCGTCCAAAGATGCGATAAATGTCAAAGGTTCGCGGTGATTTCGAGGCAAGCTCCCGAGGCATTGACGCCAATGATTGGTCCTTGGCCCTTTGCACAGTGGGGTGTCAACATTATAGGTCCACTCCCTATGGGAAAAGGTCAGACCAAATTTGCTGTGGTGGCAGTGGACTATTTCACGAAGTGGGCCGAGGCAGAGCCATTAGTGAAAATAACCGAACAGAAGATCACCGACTTTGTGTGGAAGAATATTATCTGCCGGTTCGGAGTACCCCGTACCATTATTACAGACAATGGAAAGCAATTTGATAATAGGAGCTTTCGCGAGATGTGCGATAACCTCGGGATCAGAAACGTGTATTCTTCGCCCCATCATCCTCAGACTAATGGACAGGTTGAAGCGGTTAACAAGGTTATCAAGCAACATCTCCGGACCAAACTTGACCGGGCCAAAGGAGCATGGGCCGAAAAACTTTCGAAAATTCTTTAGGCCTACCAAACCACAGCTCGAACCGCCACAAAAGAAACTCCCTTCTCACTTGCTTATGCCTCGGAAGCCGTCACTCCCGTTGAAATCGGATTACCCTCGGCTCGAATCACTTCGTTTAATGCAGAGGAAAATGAAGAACTCCTTACATTCGGGCTCGACCTTCTGGACGAACAAAGGGAAATGGCACGGCTGCGCACAGAGGCATGACAATGACAAGTGGCTCGGTTCTATAACACCCAAGTTAAGATCAGACAGTTTCGAATGGGAGATATGGTTCTCCGAAAAGTATTTTCCAATACCAAGGAATTTGGGTCGGGTACATTGGGACCAAACTGGGAAGGACCCTACACTATCTCGGGTACCATCCGACCAGGAACATACCGGCTAGAAGACCTAAACGGACAATCGTTGCCACATCCTTGGAACGCTGAACACCTAAAGATTTATTATCCTTAGTTCGGCACTTAAAGCTTAAAAACTCCGAACTAAGAAAGATTAAAGCAAAATCGTATGAATAAAATCAAGTGCTATCTTTTATTCATCTTCCAAATGTTTTTACAAAAAAAAAAAAAAAACCCATCACTATTCCTCGGTGGGAACGACTCCCGAGGCATGTTCAGAAGTACCAGCCTCGTCCCTAACCACAATATCAGCAGCGACATTAGTGGGGTTATCCTCAGGATCCTCAGATTCCGAGACTCCTCCTTCAATTCCTGAGAGATCGAGATCCGGGAAAGTCTTCTTCATATCGTTGACACATTCCAAGTATCCGCCTTGGAATAGACGATCCCTCTCATCCTCGAACTCCTTAGATTCAAGGAAGGCTTGAACGGCTTGATCTCTAGCTTTCTCAGCCTCCTGAGTCTTCTCGTTGGCTTGTTGAATAAGACCCGCCGCTTCAAGCTTAGCCCGAGCCAAGTCATCCACACAAGAAGCATGAATTGCGAGGATTTGCTGGTTCTCTTCCTCAGCCTCGGAGAGGAGAGACATCACCCGAGCTACCTCGGCTTGTGTTTCATCAAGAGCTCTCCTGGAAAAAGTCGCCTCTGCTTTTGCGTCTTCGGCAGCTTTCCGGGCAAGGGCCGCCTCGCCCATCAGAATGTCGACCTGTATCTCGGCATTCTTGCGTCGCCCCTCCGCTTCCGACAAGAGAGTCTGCAGCCGATGGGTCGAAGACAATTCTTTGCAGGCCTTAACCAAGCAGGGCGCAAGTTCAAAGAGCACCCTCACCGCACGG
This sequence comes from Magnolia changhungtana, assembly GCA_030180095.1. NCBI lineage: Eukaryota > Viridiplantae > Streptophyta > Magnoliopsida > Magnoliales > Magnoliaceae > Magnolia > Magnolia changhungtana. The sequence continues at coordinate 729,767 of JASAUF010000056.1, read as the reverse complement.
CCGACGGTTTGCGACGTAGGAGCGTTGTAGAGGCTGATGAACTCTTTTTCGCTCCCATGAGCTAAGGCCCAGGGAACCATCCCCGACACCACCGTCCGCAAGACAGACGGCCCCTCTTGGCTCGTCTCCTCCCCTCTGGAGGATGCAGTCCTCGTCTCTTCCCCTCTGGAAGACGCAGCCCTAGTCTCCTCCTCCTGTCTCGGAACATCCGTCGCAACATGTCCCGAGTCGGATGCCGACTGAGGCTCCGTGGCTGCGACCTCCCTCACTTCTGCCCTTTCCTCTGGGTCAGAAAGTAGGACGACAGTGGGGGCGGAAGAACTTGCAGGTTCCTTCTCCTTCCGCGCCACTCTCTATTTCTTCAGCTGCAGAGGCTCTGACAGAAGAACTGACCACGGGGGAGCTTTTATCTTCGAAACCGCCCTAAGGGGAGGCCGGGTTCCAGTCATCTCTGTGGGGATCGATTCGGGAACAATCCTAAGATGGGGTCGAGCTTCGGCCAAATCTAAAATAAAAAAGAGACGAAGAAAGTCAGCTAAGATTCAGAGAACACAAGAAGATACATTTTCAATTACCTGTGACGCCGAGTCTAAACCTGCGAGATGAAGGCGCTCTGGCTGTAGGAGCACCTTCCAGGACCTATCCGTCGGATCCAACGTCCTCAACTCCTTGATCCGAGCTAAGGCATTGGATCAGAGTTTTTGCCGCTTCTTCGGAATATCTGCCAGACATAAGTCCGTCAGACTCAAAATGTTATGAAAACAAGGACTAAAGAAAAACGCCAAGTCACCTGCTTTCTGGAACGCCCGAGGAACACGAGCCTCGCAGGACCCGGACTCAGCCGTCTCCCAACGACCACAGGCCCAAAACCAACGTTCTCTCCAATGTTTGTTGGAAGTGGGAGGGTCGGTTATTAGTGAGCTGCCTCTGCCCCGCCGAGCAGCGAAGACATAAAAACCGGGATAGTTCGGGTTTACGCACACTTGATACAAGTGGAGGAATTCGTCAACTGTTAGCGGCGGCTGCTCCACCTCAGCCCACAATACCGCACATCCGAATAAGTTCCTCCACCCATTCGGAACTATTTACCCCGGGACAATCCGAATACGAGATAAAACGCCTCGGACAATGGGTTGAAGGGGCAGACGCAAGCCGCATTGCATCGCGACTTGGTAGATCGCGACCGCCCCAGCAGGAGGATGATCCGGTAAATCATTCGGACGGGGGAGATAAGTGATAACCGATTCAGGAACGTGATACCCGATTCGGATTCTGTCCAAATCCGCCTCAGTCAAAACGGAAGGAACCGAGTCGCTTAGATCATCCCCCGATCCTTCTCCTTCGGACTCGGCCTGCGCCGACCTATCAACAGGAACCGTCCCAGAGGTTCCCTCGGTAATCAGTGTTTCCTCTTCCTCCTCCTCTTCCTCTTTCAAATCCATTGGAGGGTTAGGCCTTCCTGGGCGGGTTATCAGAGACGACCCACCACGAGAAGGACCAACAGAAGCAGGGCGTTCCGCCGGAGCTTCAGTGACCCTCTCAGAAAGAAAAGCAGCATTCGCATCAACTGCTATCTCTGTTAGTAAGGAAGGCGATTCCGCAATGTTCCAAAAACGTTGCGCTTCGCCTTCGTCTCCGGAAATTCCTTTCTGGGGACTTTGAGAACCTCTAGCCGCCATTATCAATAACTAAAGAGGAGGGAAGGACTCACCGGAGGAAGGAAGAAAAGCAGAAATGGCGGAAGGAGCCGTTGACAGTTAAGAAAGAAGGGAGGAAGAAGAAGGAAAAGGACAGAAAAATTTCAAAGGAAATGCAGAGCGGGAGTAGCAGTAGAGGTTTGAAATGCGGGACCCCCTACCCTTTTATAAGATTGCCATATGGCGGAGGCAATTAATAGGGAAATGATTCGACGCCTGCATCGACTCCCCCGCTCGACATGTGGAGCACGCCGACAGACGACGTTAATGCCCCTGCTACGTGTCCAACCCTCATTGGCGGAGTGAACGACTTGACAGCTGTCGGCGCATGCGATGTCAGAAAATGAACCGTCTCCCATCAAAGACGACACAAAATGCATTAAATGCCTACTTATTGTCTCGGACTAAGTTGCGAACTGACTCAAAAACTCGCTACTCCTTAGTGTCATATGAAACACATGGAGTAAGGGGGCTTACTGTTGGGAATAAAAGTACGAAGTCCGGAGACTCAGACTCGGTGCCTCGGATCGCCGAAGGATACACTGGGTCTGAGGGAAAATTATAAGACAACAAAACCGAGGCAAAAGTTAAGACGGCTCGGACGACGAACCAGCAACCTGGGCATGCCTCGGGCCGACTCACTTCATCGAATCAACCAAATGAAGGAAAGACCGCACGAAATAAAACGTCATCCCGAGTATCTCGGGATGAAATCTCCAATCCCGGAGATCACGGGATCGGATAGAGGCCAGAAACGGGTAAAATCCAATCTCCGCGATACTGGGAGAAGATCCCGCACACGATACTGAGAGGAGAATCCTCATACGATAGAATGCTCTTGCAGCTATAAAGTAAGGACCTCAGTGGTCTTGGGAGGTACGCAAAAAACTCTATCCTAGAACTCTTCAATACTTTAAGACCCAGATTCCCAGCCTGACTTTGGCATCGGAGGGTCCCCTGCTCTAGTCAGGGTCTCCTTTTGTCTTCTTGCTCCGTAGGTACACGAAGGTCTAGGAGAACGAACTGGATTTTTGCATCAACATCTTCTTTTGGGGCCTATGTGTGTGAAGGAGCAGATGATGAAAAGTAATCACAATTTCTTGTGCTAAAATGAAATTATAAACAAATCTCGTTTAGCAGTAAGCAGCGGATCGTGGTATCGTCTGATTGCAAAAATCGCTCTTCCATGATTAAAAAGGAAAACAACAGTAAGGGCCTATTTAATTAGAGGTAACTTTAGGTAATCCATGGTAAAAGCATAATGATAGTTTTTGCTCCGTGTTTGGAAGAAGTGGAGAACTTCTTTTCAAGCTAAAACTTTGTGGGGCCCACCATGATGTATGTGTTTCATCCACGCTATCAATTCACACACTCACGCGTAGTGGGATTTCACTACCTATGGATACCCGAACCCTTGATCGGGTGTTGAAACTCCCTAGAGTCTACCACCGGAGCAAGAGTAAGGATCCCTTCACACCGTAGTTATAAAACTCAGTGGGTTGACAAAGATTCGAGTTTATTCTCATGAATACTCAGTGACTCGTGAATCAGGCGAGTCTTGACAAGACTCCCAAGTCGGCTTGAAGACTCGGCCAACTCAATACAACTCGGCATGACTCAACCGAGTCACTGGCACATTCAGGTGGCTTCTGTTTTCAAAGTAAAAACTAAAAATAATAATAATAATAATAAAATAAAGGCATGAGATGAGATTTCAAGAACTGACCTCATCCATCCATCAAACACTCAAACCGTATATTACTACATCAAACTCTCAGTTGTGCATTATTTTGGGTATTTCGACTAATCTTATTTTTGAACAACTTTAAATGCATTAAAATTATAATTTTAATTATTAAAATATCAAGTGAAACTGATTAAAAACTCAGTTGAGTCTTCAAGTTTATCCAACCCAGCTAGATGTTGAGTCAAGCTTTCAAGTTTTTGAAATATGTTTCGAACTGCTTATGTTTGATGTGCCAACCAATCTTGTTGCAAACACTATCATATTAATGCAAACACCTATTGGAGCAATGATTTGATGAGTCACTGCTGTTGTCGTCCACCTTGCTCACTCTATGTAATGCCCAAGAACATCAAATTTCGGACGTCGAGGAATTACAAGACCATGTCCTTTAGTAATTCATTGAACCAGTGCACTTGGCTTGCTACAATGTCAACAGAGTCGCTGTTGGTTGAAATCAACTAATTTACTTGGATATACTTGCAATATGCAGATTGATTGGACAGAGTGCAATTAAACTAAGTACGATGCATTGTCAAGCATTATTAGTATAACAAGATGTAGGCAACAACTAATTGGCTGTCAAGGGCACACAAGCCAATACAAGCATCAAGTTGGACCAACATATCCAATCAATTAATCCAATCAAGCATAAAGTCGGGACAAAAGGAAATCATACATCATTTTGGCTCTTTATCAAGGAATGACCCCCACCTGAAAGATATGCTTATTGCAACAATTACTAAATAAATAAAATGTTTAATTAAAACTCATACTAAGCTAAATGCTAAAAGACCATTCAGCTTAGTCCCTGATTCACTAAGTCACTGTTCAGCGTGTACATGGAGCTGCTGCTACAAGACATTTCCTTCAAACAAACCAACCCCCCAAAAAAAGAAAGAAAGAAAGGAAAAAAAAAAAAAAAAACTTTGCTAATAACAACATCAAATCCATTGGTTAACATCTATAATACAACTCTCAAGGGGGATCATTTCCCTTACATGGGAACATCCTGATGACACTCAAAAATGCATCAGAACAATGTCCGAGTGTAGGGAAGAGACCGTCGCCAGTGTACAGTGGGAGTTACAAATGAAAACCTCTGCAAAGAGAAATCAATCACCAACTCAGTACATCCCCTTGAAGACAGGATTTGTACGGCAGACGCTCGCACCATATTCCTCGTACTCTGCTTTTGTATGGCAAGCCTGCATACAACATAAAACATTCAGTTTCACCTTTGGAGCCCCCAGTCATATTATCTACGTGATTAAACAACCCACATGCTCAATGCCATTACCATTTTACACAGTTGAGATAGTGCAGTATATACACTCAAAGGGTTGTTTATTTATTTATTTTTTCTAGTCATACCAACCCAAGTAGTAAGAAAAGACTCAATTACGTATGGTCTTAACTGAAGTTATGGTGGCCCTTGATAGAGTGGAATGGTGGAACAGGTTTTATGTAGTCGACCCAATTAGTTGTGATAAGGCTTATATGCTGATGATAATGACAGAAGCATGGTTTTAGGACTTGGATGGGTCTGGTACAACTTGTCTGTGTAAATCTGGATTCAGCAGTGTGAGATCCTGTTCGATACCACTGAGTCAACCACCACCAGCCACCTAGGTCATTTGTCGCACACTTGGGGCTGTATGAGTCGATCCAAGTTGCCAAGTCTTTTAACCATGAATGGAAGTACACAAACAATAACAATAATGATAAAGAATAGCAATAATGTAAAGGCAACGGAAGCAAAGAAAACAAGAAAAACAATAGCAATTAACAATGGCAATAATGAAACTACGTTCCTTTTGGGTTTTGCTTTTACTTTCAATTGCTAGTTTGTTCTGGTAGATTAAGATAAGAATTCACTAAACTTCTGTTGCAAAATGAAATGCAGGTTTAACTATGGGATTCTGAATTGTACAAAATGAAATGCAGGTTTAACTACGGTTCGGTTTCGGAAGGTTGGGGATCCCAAATTTGGATTCAGACCCATATCATGGACATAGTGAGGTTGTAAGCTAGAGAGTGCAAGAACTGCACACCCATGAGTTTACTGGAACAAGCCCAATGTAATGGTAACCTGAGTACCTGACAGGGAGAAGCTGAATAAGTATTAAGAGGGTTGGATATATGCAATTTGCATTTTTAACGGACAATCTGGATAGAAGATGACCAAGACATGCTTGTTAAACTTGTACCAAAGAAAGCTTCCTACCTATCAAAATCGAATATATAGTACAATTTTAACAATAAATCTCACACCTCATAGAAAGAACAAAGGCATCAGTTACTATCAAACATAGCATCTCTAATCAAACCCATCATCTGTTGGATTTTTAGTGATTCCAAAAAGAAAAATAAAAGATAGAAAACAACAAAAGCAACCTATGAATCCAAAGAATGAAAGACGATAGTTCTGAAGCATCAATATCCCTGCCTCCCATGGCGTGGCCCACCGTACATTTTGGATGGGTCATCTGTCATACATGCTCCCTTCCTCTGTGTGCACATGTATGACAGTATGTTATATGTGTGTGACATTATGTTATAAAAAATATATATTGCAAGTTCAAAACATTGTTTATGTGATTATTGACATCAAAAGATAATTTTCTTTTTCTAGAAAGTTAGATTTTCTTAGCTTTCTAAACATATGATTAATCTTAAGACCTTATAATAAAGGTTATGTGAATGAGAGAATCGTGGTTCCAGTGGGAATCTAAACTGAAAGAGAAAACCAGTAGTTTTGAGGTTGGAGCATTAGGTAAATGGAAGAATCCTGTAACATTACAAAAGGGATGAACAGAACCCCTACAGAATTGTAGATTGCCCACTCATATGGTGCCCACTTTCAGTTGCCGATCCCTCTCAATCCCTTGATAAGATGACCAAACCATTCAATTGTGGTTTGGTGAATGGGTAGTCTGATGCAGGACATGAATTTAAATATGATATGCAAGATTTCAGGCTTAGATCACATTAGTTCAGAAACAATTACACAAATTCCATATCCCACATGAAAGTCCAAACATTCAATTAAGGGGAATCTATGGGTCCCCTACACATGCTTTGATCAATAAAAATTATAAACCAAACGATACTCAAAGATAAGAAATAATCCACACATCATAGTAATCAATCCCTAATCCAAGGGATTCACCAATTTCAAATCAAGGAACCATATAACTTAGGAAAACGTAATTTAGGGCTAAGTTTCATGAAAAACTATGAGAGATAAAAGAGGAATGGCCAAAAGACGATCCCTTGCACGTGGACAACAACAATGGCCCGTGAACATGCCACGTGTGTGGGGCCCACTCTTCGGCCACCTTAGCCCTGGGTCGGCTGGATGGACTCCAAAACCCCAAATCTCAAATTCCGATCCGATGTACGGTTTGTGTGTGGTACTCCGCCGTTTCAGCCCTCCTGTAGAGGGGCATTCTGAAATTCGATGTGGAGAAGAGAATTGCTGCAATAGATGATTGATTCAAAGTGTAGATGATGGGGTGAGATGAGGATGATAGAAGATGGGTAGTAGAGATGGCGATGGATGGAGGCGAATCGGGATATATGTGGCTTCGCACCACGTAGTTAACCCTTCGATGAAGGGAGTGCTTCACACCCAATTAGGCTTCACAACTCGAGAGAATGGGAAAATGCAGAATTTTATTAATCTTCACTCTGAAGAAAAGCTGGGGTGCCTATTTATAAGAAAACCCTATACCCCAAAAACTCGCACCATGTGCGCAACCTATGGCGATGAAGTAAACTAAAATAAAAAACCAAACACGTAAATGTAAAGCGTTCACAATGTTCTAAATAATAACAATAAGTCCTAAAAATGAAATCAATCCGACGAGTGGGCCACGATCATGAGATCCCATAATGGGCTTTTCTTGACTATCGTGCCCACTTTTCTCCTCGAACCAAAACTTGTCTTAACTAGGAGGCCCTCCCCGACGTCTGATCGAGCCAGATCGATGATGGGATTCTCCTTCTGCGTACGTACGTGCGTAGGGGTGGTGGTGTGCGTGCGCGTGTGCGCGAGATGTCCCCATCATAGTCTAAGCATTATTGTGGACTGTCCACCATGTGGGCCCCAGCTTTGATCGTTCATTGCTCTTTAAATCACTTTGATCCAACCATCCGATAATGGTATAGGAAATCAACGGTCCATCTCGAGCATACTAAGGTCTAAGCATTGTTGTGGAGCTTCCATCATGTGGGCCCACCTTTGATTGCCTAACACTCGCAAATTGGATGATCCGCATATTGGGTATACTAGACAGCTGTAAGTATTGATGTGGACCGTCCATCACATGGGTCCAGCTTTGACTGCCCATCCCTTCCAAAATCACTTTCATAGAATGATCCTAACAATCCAATTAGTTTTTTGGAAAATGGATGGTCCAAATTGACTATACTAGAAAGTTCTAGGCATGGGTGTGGATGACCCAACATGTGAGGCCCACGTTTGATTGCCCATCCTTCTAAAATCACTTTGATTGGATCAGTCACAAGAATCATGTGCATCTAAATGAAGGGCTTACAGGGTCATTTGCATAGGAAAATATTTCCTCGGGGGTTGTGAAAATAAAATGGGCACTTGCTTGGGAAAATTGGCCCATGTGAAAAAAATTCATAAGAAAATCGATGGAAGAAACTTAGGAGAACCAATTACATATGCAAATAGAGATTTAAATATGTAACTGGGTGCAAAAAAGCATACCCTTAAGAACTCTCGTATGAGACTCGTTTTAGAGTCTGTCAACAAAAACAAGCTCATCAACATCCCACCAGCTAGTGCTTCTTTCATGTGGTTGAACAAACCAAAGAGTCCCACCATGTGCAGTAGATCAGACAAATTCCTCATCACCAAGGATTGGGAAGAATATTTTGTTGGGGCTTTCAAAGGCCCCTTCCTAACTTGGCCTTAATCACACCCAAACATGTATTCGAGAAGGGTGAATACCCATGATGTTGAGGCCGGAATGACACAACCTAATAATTCCCATGGGACCAAGCCATGGACTCGTCCAAATTATGCTTCGTCCTCTACACCAGTGGTTTTGTACATAGTATCTAGAGACTTCTTAGAGTAGGCTAGGGTGTATAGAGAATTGTTGAGAATTCTAGAGTCATGTAAAGTTATGTAGAAGAATGTAGAGATCTCTAGAATGTTCTAGAGTTCTCTAGTGGAGTCTTGTAGAGAGTAGCGTAGTGTCTACAGAATTTCTAGAGTATTTTTGGCCCTTGGATGATCCCCACTTGGCGTCATATTAGCCATCCATTTAAAGATTCTAGAGGGTTCCTAGGTCCATACAAGGAGGAGCAGTCCTCATGTTTAACCATCCAAGAAGAGTTGTAAGCTTTGGAGCTCTTAAGTAATAGAAGCACACTTGTCTCTCTTGCATTCCAATAGGTTTTGTGCATGGCACTTTGTGTGCAATTGTTGGATAGGCTGACTTGTTCATGATAGACCGTGAAGCAAGTGCCGCGCGGCCTATGCTTGGAGGAAGGACTTGGGCCGTCTCATTAAGCTAAAAAATAGATGGCTTGAATATCTAGTTCTTACAGAAATGGAGGAATGGAAAATGCTTATATGAAGGTTGGGCTGGCTTTCAACTGGCAAAGAAACTTCAAGCCGTGTAAAGTTACTTGAGAGATTGGGATAAGTTCAGGAGAATGGAAGAGAGGAAAAACAATATCCTTAGAGAAGAAAAAAAAAAAAAGAGTATTACAATGTCATGTACATGGAATACAATCAAACTGATCGTTTCCTTACAACCGTACAAACATGTAATTCTCAATTAAATCAAAACCATCAAGTATATACAAAACTATGAATTAACACCATTCATCATGCCACATTATCCATAAAGAAGAGTAAACATTAAGACAGGCCCCATGTGTCTGAATTAATCATGTATTCAATATACACCTGACAATACAATGAATTGAAATCAGTTGGATCTCCCTAACCGTATTGTCCATTTGCACTAAAATTTGGAACAAACGTTCTCAAGTCCCGAGCCATTTAATCTGGTCGGTTTGAGTGCCAAAGGGTCATACCCATTGGACAATCAAAAATAAAACTTGATAAATATCTATGAAGGGACCACTCTTAATACCACTCAGTGAATTTTCGAAATGCAGCGGAAACATAAAAGTTTGCAAAACTTCCAGATTTTAAAATCCCTAGTTAGAATCCCAATCTAGATATTATCAAGTCTCAAAAAGCATAAATTCAATAGACAAGATACTACCTTTGATTTATGTCATGAGATCGTAGTAATCCGATGTAGCTTGTCCAAAGTAGGAAGTCTCACCTCGATCCATGCTAGAAAAGAGGAGAGTGAGGAGTGTTGAGGGAGGATGATAGAGAGTTGATACCCCTCTCCTTAAATGTCCAAGGGGTTAGGACATCTAGGCACTCTCTTGCTCCATCCCCCTTAAGACAAGATTTATTTATGAGGAATCAGGGTTTCAGAGGGTGCACCTATTATGATACTCCTCACCCTTACAAACTTCAATAATGTCCTACACCATCAAAAGTTTGTAAACCCATCTTAGCGATGCACCCAAATTGACATAATCCTTCCATTGACTAGTAGTATCCACTCCTATCAAAATCACATGCCGGTGTAAGAGGTGAACCACAAGTTCTCAGCCATCAGTTAATCATCAAGCACTACAAAACACTTTTAACGGCTAAAAATAAATAAATCAACATGTGAAAACCTTTTAAGGTTCGAGCCCCACTAGAAGATCACTTGATGGATAATCTAATCACTTAGATCTAAGCCACAAATAAGTTTCCTAAGGCAACCAGTAGATCCCATGTTGGAGCATGTGGGTTTCTTATTCTGCATCCCAATAAATGCACCCAATCACACATGTATGCAAGTCACTAATATAACCTAACGGACTGAGCTAAGGTACACGACATAAGGACCATGAAGTCCCAACACGACCTCAAGACCAAGGACTAGTCAAAACTGGTGCACTATTAGGTCATTTTTATTCGGGCATGATGGTCTCTTGGACTAGAGACTCAATGTGATCCTCCAATGCATGTGCTCAACCAAGCCTATGACACAAGAACATGCATTTTGTGAACACTCACAATCATATGTAGGGTAGGGCCTTCCATCCCAACTTGTCATCGGTTCCCTCGCACAGGATTACTAATTTACATTTCTCGAATTGCCCAATCCTGCTAAGGACAATGCCCAAGGGTGAAATGATTTCTCAAATATTGTGGGATAAAATCACTGCAAATGCAGTCTGCATGTCTTTTAAAGGAAGCGTTGCCTAATATGAACTCGCCGTTCCAAGGTGCTTTCATAGGACCAAGATAAATCTTATGGTGTTCTTGTTATGAATGAATGCCTTCATTATGCAAAAGTGGGTGTTGACTTGAGCATCCTATGCAAGATTAACATGTAAAACCACGTCGATTTAGATTGATCTCCTTTACTTGTCAAGGAGGATGGGGTTAAAAGAAGGTTGGAGTTTATAATGAGTGCAACTAAATTGCTTCTTTCTCAGTGTTGACTAATGCTTTTATAGCTAGATATTTTAAAAGCTCTAGAGGTATACTCCGAGGTGATTTGCTCTCACCTCTACTATTCACTTTTATTGATTTACTCTCCTCTCTTTCACCAAAGAAAAGGCTTTACTTTTCTAGAGACCCAGAAAGGAGATCTCTTTTTCTATTTATTAGATGAAAGATATAGTTAGAGGGATATGGAATCATCATCATCATCATCAAAGCCCTATCCCAAGTAACTCGGGTTGGCTACATGAATCCCTTTTAGCCATTCCACTCTATCAAGGGTCATAGCTTCAATTGGACCATAGGTCATCATTTCTTTTCTTACAACCACCACTGAAGTCCTTAAGGGTTTTCACCTTGCCCTTTTGGAGCCTTCAATTTGTATGAACATACTCACTGGATAACGGTTACCACCATTACCGTTACGTAACGCCTGTCACACAACCGTTTTGGAATATTTTGGTCTAGGCACATGTTAGTTAAAAGCCCATCTAAACTATAGACTATATGAAGATAATCATTGGATCTACAATACACACGTTCCAAAAAAAGGTGCCAAGGTATTGGCTTAAACTAATGCCTCCTTAAACCTAGCCACAATATAAGCAATATAACGCTTTGCTAAGAGTATCACGGTGTGCCGTAAAGACCGTTACAGGACTGTAAAGGCCATTATAGGATCATAAAGGCCATTATGTAAATGTAACAGTGGTAATTGTTACACGTTATGGGGTCATAACGGCCGTTATGGAAAAAATGACATGTAACAGCTGTTACGGCCCCTATAACAGTCCGTTACGCCCCCTGTAAAGGCCGTAAAAACCCCATAACAGTCCATTACGGGGGCCGATACAGGTTTTTCGGGTCGATTTTTCAATAAATAAATAAATAAAGCGACCGTAAAGGTCGTTACAAGGCCCGTAACAACCGTTATGGCCCATATCATAAAGGTAATAGTGGTGGCCATCACAGCCACCGTTACCGTTAGGGAATACCTTGAAGAGTATGGAATATATACCTACTCTCTAAGAGTCTCTCTCTCTCTACTCTCTCTCTCTCTCTCTCTCTCTCTCTCTCTCTCTCTCTCTCTCTCTCTCTCTCTCTCTCTCTCTCTCTCTCTCTCTCTCTCTCTCTCTCTCTCTCTCTCTCTCTCTCTCTCTCTCTCTCTCTCTCTCTCTCTCTCTCTCTCTCTCTCTCTCTCTCTCTCTCTCTCTCTCTCTCTCTCTCTCTCTCTCTCTCTCTCTCTCTCTCTCTCTCTCTCTCTCTCTCTCTCTCTCTCTCTCTCTCTCTCTCTCTCTCTCTCTCTCTCTCTCTCTCTCTCTCTCTCTCTCTCTCTATATATATATATATATATATATATATATTCGGCCCCATGACGGCCGTTCATAGGACTTTCATGGGGCCATCACGGGTCAATTTTTCCATAGTGGTCATTATGGCCATTATGACCCTGTAACGTGTAACGGTTACCACCGTTACCATTACATAACAGCCGTTACCTTGGTTAAGAAATATCTCAACTAAAAATGCATCATTCAACCACATGAAAACTGTGTGATCTTAGCCCAGATCACTTAGGTAACTAGAGGTGGAAGCACCTCATGTGTGTACTTCATCTTCCGTGAGATAGATCGTAGAATGTGACTAAATCTCATGCTATATCATTCAAAATACACCTCCATGTATGTCAGGAATGGTCCAACTGTGAGAGTGTGGGACCTTTCCGCTGATAAAATTGTTGTATTAGCACAAGGCTCATCCACAATGAAGAGGTCAAATTAGCATAAAACCCCTCTACAAGCTTGACGTCACAGCAAAAGGACCATCTACCACCAACATTGATGATATGAACGGCTAAAATAATTTGTGCAAACAGTTTAACGAGTAAACTTCTTTTTTTTTTTTAAGTGCAGATTTGGTAAATTATAAACAAAATGCATGCAACATGTAACTCAAATTTCAAACAAGCATCTCAAGTGCATAATGTAATCATGGAAATAACCAAGAAATGATAAAGAAGCTCTCTTGTGAAAGAGTTTAAGGGTTTTGTAAAGCGATATCCCTGACATCAGCTACAACTTCCTAACTCACAATAGGCTTTGTTAAGAGAACCTTCAGCATCTCTACAGTGGGTACAAGACTCAAAACAATATGCTCATGACTCACCTGATTGCAGAAATTGGTACTCTCTCAATGTGTTTCAATTCAACATTGAATTTAAGAATCTAACCCGAGGTAAGAAGTAACACTAGTGTCTCAAAATAACCACTCGATCTCAACCTCTATAGTGAGAGATTTAAAGTTTTCAAGGTTTTTTTAGTTAAGACTTCAGCAAGAGGGGCCACCCGTGACCGAGTTTCCAAAGCTTTAAAATGTGACAATTAGGAAGGAAACTTGCATTAAGAGTTAGTTTCAAAAGTTTGGAGGAAAACTTTTGCGGCATGCATTTCTTCAAAGAAATACCAAGGATGAGGAATTTAAAACTTTACAGACCTTATGAGGATATTGAATCAGGTTATTCAATTTTTTTGGGGAGAAATATGGAGTGTGGAAGTCAAAGTCTAGCAGACATTTCTCCTCTAAGCCATTTTTTGAGAAGTAATGATATTTGGGACATCCTAATTGTGCGTTTGGAGTGAAACCTGAAACAATGCCTGGAACCTTAATTGTGATGATTCATCAATTGTAAGTTGGGGCCATGTGGCATTTGTAGCAGGATTACAGATTATAAAGATCAAGTTCATGTGATGTTTTTCAGTCCCAAGTTTGGGAAGGCGATTCCTTGAAAGTGGAAGAATTGGCTCTCAAACAAGACTAGAGACTCTTGCTTAAAGATTCTGGGAGGTGTTGATTGTTGAAGTAGACTACAAGATTTTCATCTTCTGAGTCCCCAAATGGAGTTATGAATCTTGAAAGCTTTCTTTTAATCCACATTATAGAGAACCTGAAATCTAAACAATCTCATTTCTATTGGAAGAGAGGTCGATGAAATTGGGAATAGGGATGCTATCCAAGGAGTGTCCACCTACTCTTTGTATTCAGAACTCCTTCCCTATTTCCTGATGTATCTCTTCATTTGTTGTTGTTTCTCAAAGAAATAAACAAAGATGCAATCATGCAAATCACTAAACAAAAAAAGATTCTTTTATATGGGCAATCTCTTGCCAGACAAGAGGAATAGGATATTCATCCAAAAGTGAAATCGGCACGTGTCGACACAGCAGCTTTCAAAGAAGTGGAATCCTTGTTACATAGGATTGTATCTACTATAACTTCAATAATATTTATCGAAATCTTCAACTATAGGCCACAAACTTGGAAAGTAATAGAACGATCAATGGCAGAAAAATTTGGTTCACAGTAGGCATTCGGTGCAATGAACGGCTGCAAAGTGATTCAATGCTTTGAGCAATATTATCGATTTTATCGATAATATGGGTGATATTACCAATATCACAGGGTGGCAGATACAGATAATGGGGTTTAAATTTATTTTTTTAAAAATACTTTTATAAGAGACATTATCGCCCATATTGCCAAAATATCACCGATCTGCCACTACAAATATTTACCTGCATCAGCAATATCATTGCTATTATCACTGATACAGGGGATATTGTTGAATGACATAAAAATTAAGAAAAATATATATATATTAAGAACCTATTTATTCACAAAAATAATTATTTTTTTTCATAATTATGTATGCATGTTTGTGTGGATGTATATGTGATGCATGTATAGATGTGTCATATGTGCATATGTATATATGGATCTATCTACCTAAATATAAATGGATGGATGGATGTATCGTGTATTTATGTATGGATGCACTAATGTATCAGGTATGCATGTAGTGGTGACAAAGATGACACTTCGAGCTGCCTCATAACTCTGTGGGTTTGAGGCAAAAATATGTTTTTTTTTTTTTTTTCCTTTCACTCTCTTCAATTTGTGAATGCTTTCCTTGTGTTTTATTATTTGCATTGCATGCAAGGTGTTCCGTATTGGTAATGATAGTTATAGAGGTCACCACTGTTACCATACAGAGTATCAGCCGATAAGCCCCCGTATCGTTGATTTTCTTCTTCTTCTCCTTCTTCTTCTTCTTCTTCTTCTTCTTCTTCTTCTTTTGCTCGAAAAAATTGTAGAAAAATATCCCAAAAAAATCTAGAAAAATGTAAATATTCCAAATGTGCATCAATTTTTGTTTTGAACATGCTTATGGTAGTGTAACGGCCCAATCTTTCGTAAGAATGTAGTATCGGGTTGTTTGATGAACTTTTGAACCTGACAACCTGGGATTGAATGCAAACCTTCTATATTTAATTTTCTAACTATATGATATCAATAATAAATTTATTAGAATGAATGTAATACCAAAACATATCACATTTTCAAATTTTAGAGTATTACATACCTCGCAACACGTGTACATTTCATTTTAACATATCGACTCCAGAGACTCTTATGTCATATATCATGTAATTTTTATATCTAACAATTTGATATCATTTCACCCAACAAATTTTAAGAAACAATTAAAATTAATTTGCATATATAGTGTCGCCAATTTAAGGCCGATTTGGCGGACCACTCGATTCGCTAAATTAGCCCAAAATTCATCATATCTATTGGCACTTATCCCACTCGATGGACATTTATTAAACAGCGAAGAATGAAAATATCCAATGGTCCTGTTTCAAAAAATAATTGTTTGCAAATTAATGGATGAAATTGTTCAAACAATTTAATTTTTGGATTGTGACTTAGCAACAATGGTCCCATAATTAAATTGGTTAATTTAGAGTTAATACATGCTGCGTGTGCAATTTTTAGGGCTCGAATTAGGTGGGACTCGGATTGCGTAGTGTAGCACACACCATTGACCTTAGTGGTGTGTTGATGTGTCAAAGTTTTGTGGGCCCTACTGTGATGTATTTGTTATATTCACACCATCCATCAATTTTGCCGAATAATTTCAAGGCATGAGCCCAAAAATGAGACAAATCCAAAGCTCAAGTGGACTACACATCAAGCACTCGAGACTTATACACACTGTTGTAACCTTCCTAGGGCCCACCATGATGTTTATTTGCCATCCAACCTGTTCATAAGGTCATACGGACCTAGATGAAGGCAAACACAAATATCATCTTGATCCAAACTTATGTGAGCCCCAAGAAGTTTTCAATGGTAGGCGTTTAATCCCCATTGTTTTCTGTAGTGTGGTTCACTTGAGCTTTGGATTTGCCTCATTTTTGGAATCATGCCTGAAAATAATCTAGAAAAATGGATGGACGGTGTGGATACCCATATGACTTTGGCACATCAACACACCACTGAGGTCAGTGGTGTGTGCTACAGTACACCGTCCGAATGGGTGAGGCCCTGAACGTGGAGCCCACCTCAATGTATGTGTTGTATATCCATGACATCCATCTGTTTTGCCAACTCATTTTGGGGAGTGGTACCAAAAATGAGGCAGATCCAAATCTCAGATGGACAACATAGTAGTGATTGAATTCCTACCATTAAATACTTATTGGGACCATAAAGGTTTTGGATCAAGCTGTTATTTGTGATTTCCCTTCATCTAGGTTTCTGTGACCTTATCAATAGGTTGGATGGCAAATCAACATTACAATGGGCTCTAGGGAGTTTCGAATGGTGGGCATTCAATCCCAACTATGTGGTCCACTTGAGATTTGGATATGCTTCATTTTAGGGACCATGCCTTAAAATGAACTGGAAAAACTAATGGACGGCATGGATATGCAAAAAATATCAAGGTTGCCCTAAGGTATTCTGTAATGGTAACGGTGGCCATAATGGCTACCACTGTAACCTTTTATGCTACGGCTAAATCCAAAAAAATGTGTACGGCCCCATAATGGACCACTACGAGGCCGTTATGGCCTTTACGGAGGCTATAACCAGTGTTTTAAATATCGACAATATCAACCAATCTATCCCACGATATATCTTGTATCCCACATGTGTGATAAGAAAACGTACAGGTAGTGTCGATATATCTCACATATATGATTCGGTGAGCATTTTCAAATTTTTATCCATGTTTTTGCTGTAAATCACGTTAAACCAGTTTCAAATGGTTACAAATCTATGATTATTCATGTTTTCCATGAAAAATCATTGGAACTTCAATTTTGAGATTTGGGGGAGATGGGTTAAGTTGCGGAAAATTGAGAAAATTTCTCAATTTCTTGCAAATCAGTTGCAATCTTTGTATCCAAACACAAAATTAAACATGTATGTAACCTCATCTAGTGATTATTCTTTTACTTTTGAATGTATTGCTTGGGTTTCCATACATGGCTTCTTACATTTATAAATTATATTAATAGACTTTGAATATACCTGCATAAGTTCAGTTGGAAATCGCATATATTAGGACCCCATAAAAAGAAAACCCCTATTATGTGCACTTTTTTTTGTAATGTTTTAATTTCTACGTGTGTATTGATGCCTTTTTCAATTATCCTTGAAGTTTCATTGAAAAATTTGACCAATTTCCCAATGTTACCATGTTTCCCAACATCAACGATAAATTATGCGATTCAACCTATATATCCCATGCGATAATCGATATGTGTCCATATCCCAAGCGTGTGATACATTACATGATAACGATATTTACAACATTGGCTGTAACAACTATTACGGGTCATTTTTCCATAACAGCTGCTACGACCCCGTAATGTGTAATGGTTAAAACCTTTACCTCTATGTAACAGCCTTTACGGCAAAGCGAAATTATTACATAGTTGTTTCTTTGCAATATTCTGATTCCTAAATTTGTAAACGTGTTTTCCATCGTCTCCAAAAGTTTCACTGAAAAATTCCTCATTTTACCCAAAATTTCCCTTGTCCCTTAGTCAATGATATTTTTCCAAATGTTGGCAGTAATATCAGCGATATTGATACATGTTTCCGTCTTGCCAATCATCGATACATGTATGATAATGATAGTTTGAACACTGCAATAGGGTGATTTGATGCCCTGCATTCTGTCTGGATTGTAGGGAGGTTAAAATCCCAGAAATGGATCGCTTGTTGGAGATTTTGTTGTCTGTTTATATTCCACTGTCCAGATTGGACAATAGGATATGCTCACTGACCGCCAATGGGAAGCCTATGCTAAATCCTTGGTTGATTCATTGTCCAGGCTAGCTGGTCTGTCGCAGTCCAAATTTAGTAAGGTATGGTCCACTCCTGTTATCTCGAAGATCATAACTTTTGCATGGACTGCGAGCCTTGGTAAAATTCTTACTCTTGATTGCCTGGAGGCCAGGGTTGATCCTTGGCAATATGCTATAGCAGTGAAGAATCAGTTGATCATATCCTCCATTGCCATATTTGAAGGAGGTTTGATCTCGTTTGCTATTGAAGTTCAATATATCCTAGCTGTTCCTATTGTTGGCTTTAGACATGATTGCTAGTTGGTTAGCTTTCGTCTGGGGTCTGTTGGGTAGATACCTATGGTCGAGGGTTCACATAAGCATGTGGTCATAGTGGACCAAAAGAAACAACCAAACAGCTATGGGAAGCGGAGGTGGCGAAAAAAGTGCTCTATCGCATCGATGATCCCTAATAGGGCAAATGTCTTTGCTGCAGCACCAAGCAAAGGAACACTGTGATCGGTTACCCCTGCTGGCTGGTACAAGGTGAACTTCAATGGGTATTTATTTGGCAAGTCTGGCCCTGAAGTCATTGGCAGCGTGGTTAGGGATGCAAATGGAGCTGTGTTTAAATTTGTCTAACTTGACTACAAGATTTAAATTTTGTGGAAGCCGCAGCTTTGCATTAGGCTGTCAAGGTGGCTCCTGAACTTAACCTCTGCACCACGATCATTGAAGGTGACCCAAAAAATGTGATCTCCTGAGCGTTGGATGGTCAATACCCTTGGAGACTTGCAGACTTCATTGAGGTGGTGTTAGGACTTGAAAGAGAGTCATCGGCTGTGCTTCTTACATCCCCAGAGACAGATCAGGAGGTGGATGTACTGGCAAAAGAAGTGGCCATTAGGATTGTTTTGATGCAGGAAGATTTGGGGGGATTCTGGCTATTTGTGGCCCTCTGTGGGGAAGTTTTGCTGTTGGTTTTTTTTGCTTTCTTCAGTATCTGGGGTATGTTGTGTTTTCCTCTTGGGCATGTGGGTTCCTTGTCTTGTAAGCCCAATTGGGTTGTAGTTTGTTTTGTTTTCTTGTTTCCTTATAAAATACATTTATCCATAGAAAAATAGAGAGACAAAAAAGGAAGAACAAAAGACTACAAAAAAGAACAACCAAGTATAAAAGTGGCCCTAGAATTGGAGTAGAAGAGAATACCGCATAGAATTCAGGTGTTGATGCAAGTACAGAGCCTCCAAACCAAACGGCAAAACTCTGAATAGGATGGCTTACTACATTGACTTCCACTGGCTGTGACTGGAGCCAAAAAAAAAAAAAAACTATTGGTCAGCCCTTTGTCTATAAATTAAACCAAAATATTTCAAGAAAGAAATGCCTACTTTTACTTCTCCACCATGCCGGGCATCAGATGCAACTATCCGTGCATCTACTATCTTCTTTAGATCCCGCTGCAACCTTCTGTGGAAGTCCTTGAACATCGTAGACCCTCCAGATAATACTATATTCTGAGACAGTAATTTCAGATCACAGGTTATGGAAACAAAACTAATATAAAAACTTCAGTTCTTAATGTCATCCTAATCCTTCATTTTAACCTTATAAAGAGCCCTCCTTGTGTCTATTGGTGCTGACTGAATACACTTGTCAATTACAGCAGGTAAAGGGGTGGTAAAATCGCTGCTGTAGATCTCAGGATTAAAGAAAACCTGCACGAGAATGAAAAAGTATCATTATGACAAACTCATCAGCAGATGATGCCATAAGCAAATCAGGAGAAAATGGGAATAACTGAAAATGATACTCATTTATTAACCGAACAAAAAAAGTCATATGCAAAAATGCACTGATAGCTTGGAGTAACTAACAGCCTTAGTTTTGCAAGCATGAGTTAATCCACAAAGTTTGAATCAAGCCTCATGGCCATCCAGTTACTGACATCAAGTGTCAAGACCTTCAACCTAAGATGGCATTCCCAGTCCTGCTTCCTATACCTTTACACTTGAAAGCATTTTGAAACAGTCGTGCTTCTGCATAACCATAACCAAGTCTGCATCATTGTTCCCCACAATTGATGCAATCAAGGTTTAGATCAACCAGTCACTGACTCACTGATTTGATAGCAACTCATGCATTCAATGTAAATACCCTCTAAGGTCTCACTTCCAGCCCAATGTGACAAAGACATGATATTGAACATACTGACATTTTCATGATAATTTCTTCTCTTTTTCTTTTCTTTTCTTTTCTTTTTTTTCTTTTTTTTTTTTTTTTTTTTTTTTTTTTTTTGACTAAAGGAAGACAAGACAAATGAGGAAGAAAGGTGATGTGTGATCATCAAAATTGAATAACCCAGCCTATAGTTTCAGGAAGTGTGACACGAGGTAGGAACAAATTCAGGTGCGGGAGGAGGGAAGCATACGTTTCAAAATGTTGGCAAATCTAAACAGCTAGGGAAGTGGGAGGAGTCTAAAGCACGATTCAAAGCAGAAGCGGCACCTAGGTAGAAGGTTCATGCAACTAGGCCCAGCGCAAGAGCCCAAGTGATCTTTTTCACATCCCATGAAAAGATTGAGCCCCATTGCAAAAACATGGTCCTCCCCTTAGCTGACACACAACATTGATAGAGTCAAATCTATTGTTCATGGTTTGATTATAGTGTTTTTCCCTACGTGACCACACCCGGCCGCCCCACAAATTCATAGCAAGCAGGGCCAAAAGCTTCTGATGCAGGACAATTAACCACTTGCTCTAAAAGCTAGAACTGTTAGAGTATAGCGAATTAATCCCTTTATCTCATAGCCCAGGCCCCACATCTCATGGGTTAGGACCTCGGCCAAACCCCCTTCGTGGGCCCCAAATCACATGGGCTGCCCACCCCGAGTGTGTCCCTGCATCCCACGGGCTACCCCACTCGAGTCCGGTGTGAAATGCGCATTAATCACCCCCGGTGAGGAGTCTCGAACACGAGAGCTCCCCCGTGGGCCCCAAGTCACATGGGTCCCCCACCCCGAGTGTACCCCTGCATCCCACAGGCGACCCCACTCGAGCCCAGTGTGAAAATGCCCCTGTATTAGCTTCCTCCAAATCATTGTAGAAGCCTTATACATCAGACAATTGGCCATAAGCATCACAAGTCTTGATGCACAAATGATGGATTGTTAGGACTTTATTTGTAACCACAAGCCACCCAATCATAGTGACTTCTTGGGGGACCTAGGTAATGTCAAACAATAGATGAAGGTGCAAGCACCAGGGTATCCTAAATCGGTTATGTATTGGCCGTAACGGCTGATACGTAATGGTAACGGTGGGGCCCATTATGCGATACGGGGGCGTAACAGGCGATGGGCCGATATTGTAATCGTAACGGCCGTTACGGACCCGTAACGACTGTTATGGGCCTTTAAAAAAAAAAAAAACTTACCTTTCTTCTTCTCTTTCTTCTTCTTTTTCTTCTTCTTCTTCTTCTTCTTCTTCCTCTTCTCGGACAGCTACGGCTACGGCTGCAGCCTTCTCTTTCTTCTTCGTTTTCTTCTTCTTCTTCTTCTTCTTCTTCTTCTCTCTTCTCTCTCTCTCTCTCTCTCTCTCTCTCTCTCTCTCTCTCTCTCTCTCTCTCTCTCTCTCTCTATGTTCTTTCCCTATTTCCCGCTTTTTCTTCTCTCTTCTCTTCCCTCTTTTTCTTTTCGATTTCCCTCTCCTTTTTTTTTTTTTTTTTTTTTTTTTTTTTTTTTTTCTTTTTTTCTATTTTCCAGGTGTACTAGACACCAACTTAGTTGTTGTAGGTACGTGTCACGCTAAGACGAGCACTAACACTCCTCAAGCTCCGAGTTGTATGAACGGTTCAAAGGAGATCAAAGTTATATGGGCTCCACAGTGATGTATTTATTATATCTACATCGTTAATCTATTTTTAAATATCATTTTAGAGCATTACCCAAAATACGAATCATATCCAAAGATCGTTTGGACCACACCAAAAATAGCAGCGGATATGATGATTTTCACCGTTAAACAATTCGTAGGCCCACCATAACATTTATTTTCCATAAAATCTATTCATAAGGTCAAAAAGACTTGAATGAAGAGGAAAAACAAATTTCATATTGATCCAAAAGTTTTGTGATCCCAAAAAAGGCTTCAATGGTAGACGTTCAATCCCCATCGCTTTTTTGCAGTGGTCCACTTGATAATTAGATCTGTATTATTTTTTGTGTCAAGCCTTAAGACGATCTCGTCAAATGAATGGACGGTTTAGATATAACACATTCATCACGGGTGGGGCCCAAAAAACTTTGACATGTGTGCTACACTTCACAATCCGAGTAACGCCAAATTCGGGCCCTTAAAAAATTGTACATGAGATATATATTAACTTAAAATTTACCAATTAAATTATGAACTGCAATTGCTAACTCACAATGCCAAAATCAAATTATTTGAATAGTTTTAATTGTTATTTTGTGGACTTTTATTTTTTAAAATAGGGCCTTTTGATTTTTTTTCATGATTCCCTATCCAATAAATGTCCACCAATACATAAGTAGGATAATGGCAATAAATTGCATGAATTTGAGGTTAATTTGGGGCATAGATTGGTCCTCCAAGTCAGCCCAAAATTGACAACACCATCTACCTGAATTTAATTTCATTTTTTTAAAGAACTATTGGGAGAAAGATATTAAATTGTTAAGTATATAAAATAGATATTTAGAAAATTAAATACATGAATTTTGTATTCAAATTCAGGTTACCTAGTTCAAAAATTAATCAGACAGTCCGATACAACTTCTCACCAAAGAGTGGACCGTTACACCACCATAAACATGTTCCAATTTATAAATTAATGCATATTTGGAATGCTTAGAATATTCCGGATTTAATCCATATTTTTTTGGCAAAAAATAAAATAAAATTGCGCCGTTACGGGCCGTTACGCCCCCGTATCCGAATCTGTTTTGGAGGGCAACATTACGCCAACCAATACCGATACGGGATACCTTGGCAAGGACCCCAACCCCCACCTCCAAGCACACTTCTGGTAGTAGTTCTTCTTCCAGAGTAGAATCAGATGAATCAGAAAATTCAGAGCACAAGCAAGAAAAGTGACTGAGACAGGTAGGAAGAGCTACAGTGTGTCAATGCCCCCAGCTTGCAACCATGCAACTTCGCAGTATTCTTTGGAGTTGGGGTGTATCACCAATAGGGAGGGAGTGAGAGATCCCCAGATCCATTTTAAAAAGGATTCAGGCAAAAATTGAGTTCTTTCTACGATAAGATTATCAAATCTAACAGTACCAGACCTTTAGCAATTGAGAATAAGGTTTTTAAAAAAAAAAAAAAAAAAAAAAAAAACAAAAAAACAAAAAACAAAAACAAAAACAAAACAACACAAAACAAAAAACAAACTCAGCAGAAAATTAGGAATTATTGTTGTTGTTCCTCTTCTTCTTCTTCTTCTTTCATCATCATCATCATTATTATTCAATATAGACCAACTGCTAATTCTTCCTGAAAATTGCAAATCAGCTACTAAAGAGATGTTACAACATCATGAAGCTGGTATGGACTGGTGTCCATGGGCAAAGATGAGGCAACTTAAGCTTTCAGCTTTAGAATTCCTGTGGAAGACCAATGTTTGTTGTTTTAAATTATTAGCATGTTCCATATGAAATGCATGGAAAAATTGGCATCAGTAGAAACAGTAAAGAATTCAACTGCTTCTGATCCAAGTAGAATTGCACTATCTGGCAAGAATGTTGAGATTCCAACCACAATCAATGAGATTTAGATGGCCGTGTGCCTATGTAACTATGCTTTGTTATCATTCTATCTATACGCAGATGTTATTTCTAGTTTGGGATATCTCACTACACGAATCTAGTAATGGCAATGGGAATGGTCAAGCTTAGCTTGAGCCCAGCCCATTTACTAGAAGTGCCCAATATTCAGGCTCAAGCCTGACCAGCAACCCAAGATGAGATGACCAGGCCCAACCAGTGACCACATTTGAAGCCCAAGCCTACCCCGACCCGACCCTTTAAAAATTAAAAAATAAATAAATAAATAAGTGAATAAAAGATCAATATACCTAGACCCTTTACCAGTTTCCACACGTCTCATGCATGATTCTTGTAAGTTACTGATTTATGTATAAATTTCCATCTCTGGGAAGGTCAGATCGGCCAAGGCCAATGCAAGCCGGACTGATTCAGTTAGAAACTGAGCCCAACCTGGAACCTGATAAACTCAACGCGAGCCTAGCTATTAAATAGGACGGGTTAGTTGGCCCATGGTCTATCCAACCCATTGCCATCCCTTCTCAAATCTAGTCAGAATTTGGGGACATTAATAGTTTTTTGGGTCGGAGGCTGACAAATACCCCAAAATCATCCCACCCAAACTATCTCTGTGGGTGGGAAATCGGCATAAAAGCTTATCAATAAACAAGTGCAGACAAATCAAAAGGGTAACCTCAATACCTTGAAAGTATCCTTGCATCCACAACATGCCTTGTTACCGTTTCATGTCCACATATCTAAAAGGAAGCATGTCGCTGTGTATGATTCTAGAAACTTCCATGTCACGCTTGCCACAAATTGGTGTCTATAATTGTATCCACAACCATACTGTGAGCTATAGTTGCGATTCTCAAAATATTTATACTTAAAATAATTCTAGCTGAACTCCTTTTATTAGCTCTAATCAAATCCAGTCAAAATAAGAGCCAATCACATCATTACTAGTCCAATTTTTTAAGCATGTAATAAATATCTCAAACTGGCTTGCCTTGAGAGACCAAGTAATCAATAATGTAGTTTCAAAGGACACCAGAATCCTCTAGATTACACAAAAACTTATGCAAATCACCCATCCTTGTACACAATCAAGATTAGTTCATGTATGTTAAGCCTGTTAGCCTATGCAATGAACAATATTTGATTTTCTAAATTTTTATATATATATATATATATATATATATATATATATATATAATTAAGAAAAAAATAAAAAAATAAAAAAAGATATAATAGAATCAAACCAAACCTCAGGGCCAAGAAATCGTTCATAGCCGATATCACAAGAGTATGGTGCTCCAGTCTTCGGTTTAACCCCAGTCCATTGCTTGATGTACTTAGATGGTTCTCGGTCGTGCTTTCCATACTCCTGAGATAATGGAGAAAAGGATGCTCAGTAAATTTTAGCAATATTGCCAATCCATGTTAAGATATAGCTGAAAATCTTAATTTGCCTAAAAATAATAATAGACTCTTTAATATGCATGCCAGCATTTATGGTACACAGAAAATTTGTGTAAGATGCTTTGAACTCAATGAAAGGCCCTCTTTTAGGCATGTAGCTCCATTAGAGCGTATGGAAGAGTTTTTTTTTTTTTTCCCCCACTACTCTTTCAAGAGAAAACCCTATACCTAGCATGTCTTGTTAGATCACTTGTCCATTATCTTTCTTCTTTTCCTTTGTAGCGAGTCACTGAAAGTTTTGCAATAAATCCTTTTTTTATAGTTTCGATTCGAGAATGGTCTTGGGTCTTAAGATAGAAGGATTAGGGAAACCTAGGTTTTGGCATGGCTGCACCAATTAGGTAGCGAAGCAAGTTTACTCTTTGAAAATGAGAGTTCCTCTTCCTCTTTTCCCTTCTAAATCTTCAAACATCTCTCTCTCTCTCTCTCTCTCTCTCTCTCTCTCTCTCTCTCTCTCTCTCTCTCTCTCTCTCTCTCTCTCTCTCTCTCTCTCTCTCTCTCTCTCTCTCTCTCTCTCTCTCTCTCTCTCTCTCTCTCTCTCTCTCTCTCTCTCTCTCTCTCTCTCTCTCTCTCTCTCTCTCTCTCTCTCTCTCTCTCTCTCTCTCTCTCTCTCTCTCTCTCTCTCTCTCTCTCTCTCTCTCTCTCTCTCTCTCTCTCTCTCTCTCTCTCTCTCTCTCTCTCTCTCTCTCTCTCTCTCTCTTTTTTTTTTTTTTTCGTTTTCCAACCAATAGAACCTGGCAACCTCTTTTTATCTCCAACCTAAACCCTATCCGCCACCTTTCAAACCAAAATACTAGCTAACACCAATATCTTCCCAAAAACCACATATCCCTTAAAAATCTTAAACGTCCACAAAAACCTACCCATAAATCTGCCCCCTTTTTAAAAAATCCAGCCCGTTGTACTCTTTCCTGACCCTAGATCTAGAGACAAACCAAAACCAATCCCTCAAATATCCACCTCATATTCTTTCAAATCCTAGATCTACCTTCCAGGTTCCATCCTAGCCATTGAACTTTTAGACCTAGCATAGATCGTGACCAGACAAAAACAAAATCTCTGATCTTGAATCCTAAATAGAAAATCCAGCCACCTCAGCCACCCTCAACCATACATCGACAACACACAAAACCAAAACCATGTATGGACCTTAGATACATGCACCCCTCCCTCCCTCTGCCATGTGTTGTCATTAGGAAGGGGAGTTATATGATACCAAGGTAGTGTATGATGCTTGATAAAGCGGCACTCACAAAGTGTACACGTGGCACATATTTTAGCTCAAACTAAACCAATTAAGTTGTATAACCCACTGTCAATAAGTCTGTCCCCAATCAGATTTTTTGAACAACCTAACGTTTCTTTTGTGGACACTTGTTTGTTGATACAGAACCATTGGATATTTTCATTCTTAACCGTCCAATAAATGTCCACCAATTTGATTGTCAAAAGATGAAATAAGCCTATTATTTTAGGTTATGATGTATCTAAGCTACAAAAGATAATCTGGACAGTTTGATTGCATCTACTTGTATGCCACATTTGCAAATTTGAAGTAGTTTCTAAATGGATGTATATCATCCATCCCACCTGTTAGAGAAACAAAGTTTTTCTTATGAGTTAGATGGTACCCAGGCTGCCTATGGCACTTGATACATAGGCTCTTAGAAATTGTACACATGGCATGTATTAACACAAATGATACTAGATAGTGCAGCACATTGTCGCCAAAACACAGTCCAAAGATCAGATTGGTTGAACAATCCTAAACTCTTGCTTTGTGGACACTTGTTTGTGGAAAAAGGACCATTGGATTTGTTTTTCATTGTTAACCGTCCAAAAGATGTCACTAATCCAATATTCGGATAATCAAATAAGCAAAATTTTTGGTTGATGAAACGTCTAAACTGGTTACCGTAATTTGGACAGTTTAATTTGACTACTTGCATGCAATGTGTGCAATTTCTAAGTTATTGCAAAAAACCCATCACGCTCTACCAGAGTACGAAAGTCTCTCTTTTCTCATTTAAAATAAACTACCATGTTAATTTAGCACCATATAAAAAATGGTGGTGACTCTTCCATCATACGCATGGCATAGTTGCATGACAATGTAGACTGTCCAAATTGTTAGTCCACCATTTGATAATCAGATAAATAAATAAATCTAACTCTTGGTTCATCATACATCCAAATTGAGACCCATTATTTAGATGGATTAATCTGAATTAGTTGTAGGATATTTGAATTAGATGAAGTCATTTTAGATGTACCCAGTGTTTTAAATAGTGAATAGTGTGTTGCATAGCGTTCACCCCTCTAAAGCGTGAGGTGTAAGCTACATAGTGTGTAGCGTAAGCTACATGATAGTTCTAGATTTTTAATCAAGGTTACACTTAGTTGCACCAATTTGATGATAATTTGAACCAAATTAGACTGATTAATAATAAATTTTAACAATATTTCATGATATTTGGTGCAACTAAACTCAACCTAAAATAATATAGGGTAATGATTAAGTGTAAATGTAAAGAAAGCAGCGAAACTGATTTAATATTGTTACTTATATTATTTTTACTAAAAGCATTGAAAAACTAATTAATTTTATTGAAAACAAAAAATGTAATAAATCATTGAAAACATTACTTGATTTTAATGTTGCAGTGAAAAATAAATTGTAACGTGAGCTACATAGTGTGTAGGTGTATCGTAGTCTATGTAATGTGCAATATATGCAAATTATCATGTAGCGTAGGCTACCTGTGACTTAAGCTATTTTCATGAGTTATGTAGCGTTAAGGCTAAGCTATGCTAGATAGCATAAGCAACAAGCTACATAGCGTGGCTATTTAAAACATTGGATGTACCTGCATCAGTTATGTCAGATAGTGTATAGTGTATGGTTTACAACGCTATATAAAGGAATTTTATGCATACAGTTTTTTTTTGTGTGTGTGTGTGGGGGGGGGGGAGTGTTTTGAGTGCTAGGTGTGTGCTCATGACACAATATCACCTGAAGTTTCATTGAAAAATTCTATCATTTTCCCAATGTTTCCCTCAAACAATGATACATTCCCTAATACATGTGATATTTCCCTTGTGATACCAATATGCTTCCATATCCCAAGGGTGTGATACATGTATTGATATCAATACTGCGAACATTAGTTGTATGTTCGAATCTGTTCACCTACACACCCTCCATTTCGGTGGTATTAATGTGTTCAGATCAGCTTGAAAATCACCCCATGCTTTAGAACAAAATTCATACGCAATCTACACATCAGATTAGTCAACCAGAAAGAAATGGCTGATCAAATCGGTTACCGATACAAATTGATGTTCATACATGCTCTACAAATCAGATTAGTGAACCAGTTTCTTACCCTTCACCATTGATGAGAAGTAAGGGGAATTGATGACAATCAAAGAGAATGCAAAAGAATCAAAGAAGGATGGGGTTTTGAAGTTTTGGGAAGGAAAGTAAAGTGGCCAAGAGAAAGGGCTGCACTAAGGTATTCTGTAATGGTAACGGTGGCCATAATGGCAACCACCGTTACCTTTACGATAGGGGTCATAATGGCTGTTATGGCCCCCGTTACAGCCATTACGGTCTCTTTTTTTATTGAAAGAAAAA
Organism: Magnolia changhungtana; assembly: GCA_030180095.1. Lineage (NCBI taxonomy): Eukaryota > Viridiplantae > Streptophyta > Magnoliopsida > Magnoliales > Magnoliaceae > Magnolia > Magnolia changhungtana. The sequence goes on along the minus strand of JASAUF010000056.1, from coordinate 700,706 downwards.
CAAAATTCCAAAAAACTTGTATTTGTCCCATAATAGACCATTATGGAGTTGTTACGACCTTTATAGGGGGTGTAATGGGCCATTAACAGCAATTACAGATCATTTTTTTCATAACAGTTGTTGCAACCATTACTATCTTGTAACATGTAGCAGTTGCAACCATTACCTTTACATAACGACCTTTACGGCACACCATGGGCTGCACGCTTTTATAGCTAAACGAATGTTTGTCACAATCCCAAATGAATTGGGAAGTTAAGAACACACAATCCTGGTAGGAAGAGAAGTCTGAAAAGTATGGAGTTCCAAGAAGATACACAAACATCTCTCTTTTTCTTCTTCCTTTTTTCTTTATTTTTTTGAAAGAGAGATACTCAACAAGAATCTGCGACAAGCATCCCACAATGCTTCTCTTGTTCCCCCACATCCCTGTCATGAAAGCCGAGATCTTTAGGGTTTCCACCCAACCACCCCCAACAGTAACCAGGGGCCTTCCCAGGTCTCAAAATCATTGAAAAGAATGGATTCATGATCCTCACCACCCAAATATCACATGTGCAAGGAATGACAGCTTCAAACCAGTCCCAGCCATCCTTCCTTTTAAGGGGCATTTGCTGACATGTAAAAGTATACCAATCCTTGATCCGGACCCTTTACAAAATCCAGATCATTCCAAGTCACATGCAGGTACTCCCACAGCAGCAGATCAAGCCTCAATGACCATAATTGACAAGTTCCAAACTCTGAGCCGCTCAGATGGTCAATCCATCGATTCTATACCAGGGCCTGCAGCATCCCAACTTCCCAAGCACAAGCTTGATGAAGGTTTGAAGCACCAAAAGTGTCCCTCATAGCCAAATTTCCATATGGATACCAAAACAATTTGCACAACCAAGGATCAGCTCTCTAGTTCATCTTCAACATCACTAGATGTCAATCCAAAGGTTCAGAAGTACACCAAGGCTGCCTGCAAAATAGGAGTCACAGGTCCTGATAAGGCAAGTTGCTGGCAATAGCCAGCCCATGACACACCCTCCACAACAAAAGCTCCATGATAGTGACACAACCTCGACGACTAGTTACTATCATTGCCTAAAAATGGGAAATGTGAAACATGATTCTTATCACTTCCAACAGCCTCTGGATCCTGTAAAAGGGGGGAAGACCACCAACTTCCACAACATTCATGTCATCCCATGACATCTAGTATATCTTCCGTGACATCACTTGCAACAACTCCCAAAGTTATTGTTTTAAACACTTTAAGAGTCTAGAAGAGTTCAAGATGCATGCCCACTTTCTTTTCTTTCTTTTTTTCTTTTTTACTTTTTGTTTTGAATGATGACTAAATTCATTAAAACTGAAAAAGCAGAAACAACACTAACAAAAGTAAGATGTGACAGTCTTGTCACCTCCCCTAGAATATATAGCCACCATGGTGTTTGTATGACATATTGACATCTTATCCATCCAACAAGGTTGTCCCACCATAAAAATAGGATACCCCAAAAATCAGGGATATCCAACCATGAAAATGGGATGCTCCATGTGAATGTGCAGTTTTTAAGCATTGTTTCATGGTTTTCTATGGTGTACCCCATCTAGTAGTTTGATCAACCTGATTTTTGGGGCATCTATTTTCATGATGGGATAATCTTAATGGACGGGCAAAATGTCGTGCAAACACCATGGTGGGCCCCACATGCAAACTAGTTGGATGTACAACTAGTTGCGTGTGTGTGTAGCAAAGAGACGAGATCCTATCAAGCTTGATTGCAAAAATCCCCACTCCAGCCTCCAAAAAACTAAAAACCAAAGGATTTTGAATTCCGATCCGCAAGCACCCAACTGGTGATCATAGACATGATTTTATTTCTTAAAGCTACACCAAGCATAGACATGATCTGACTTCTTAAAGACACACCAAGCACCAGTTTGTCATTGAAAATCCTGTCATTCCCCTTCCGAATCCCTCATTGAACCCTGGAATGCACGTGGTTGTGGGTGATTGCGTGTATCTGCAGGGATTAGTCTCACTTCAAAAAAGAGGTGGGGACACCCTATGTCTTCAAAAAAAAAAAAAACCCTGGAATGCAAGGGTCCGGATAGAGTTGTTCCAACCTTTGAAAGGCACTTTGAACCATTCAATGACTGTTCCAGTAGAGTCATTGAGTCCCAGATGCATGCCAAATTTCACAAAAAGAGAACCCAAATCTCCTTAGTCACATCACAATTAATAAAAGAAAGTGATCAATTGTTTCCTCTTCTGGCATGCACACAGTGTTCGAGTTGTCGGTATCGCTACAAGTTTCGCTGGCCAGAGATAAAGATATAATATCGTTATCGCTGATAATATCGCTGATAACCAGAAATGCAAGGAAAAGGGGGGAAACTTGGGGAAAATGATGGAATTTTTCAGTGAAATTTCAAGACATGGCTAAATACAGATATTTACATATTTAGGAATAAAAAATTGTGAAAAGAATACATTACATGATAAGTTTTCATTTAATGGGATCCAAAAAGCATGCGATGCCATAAAAAATCACTTTAATAACAACCAAAATAAGTTTATATATTACAAATGCGTACTGCATACATTAATTAAGACACGTAAAAGTAAATGAACTCAAAGAAAAAAACAAATATATGATTGATCCAGAACTTTTGTGGCCCATTAATCGTCGATCACCACTTTTTCCTTTGGTATGGTCCACTTGATAATTGGATGTGCTTATTTTTTGGATAATAAGCTAAAATGATTTGGTATCTACACCGTTAACTCATTTTGACAAATCATTTTATGGTATGGGCCAAAAAATGAAATGAATCCAAATCTTAGGTGGACCACACCACATGAAAAAGTGATCATTGAATGGCAACCATTAAAAAAATTACGAGGGCTACATAAGTTTTGGAGCAAGCTAATATTTATGTTTTCCCTTCATCCAGGTCTATTAGACCTTATGAACAAATTGGATGGAAAATAAACATCATGATGGGCCCCGGGAAAGCTTCAACGGTGGATATCATTCCCACCACAACTTCCTGTGGTGTGGACCACTTGAGCCTCATATCTGGCTACATTTTGGGCACATTCCCTAGAATAACATATCAAAATGGATGAACGGTGTAGATAAAACAAATATATCATGGTGGGCCTTACAGAGCCCTGACAGACCATCCATCTCTAGGCTCCTGATCCGCGCCAATGCAGATTTTCCCAACAGCAGAGTTACCTGAGAATTTTCTGAGAACTCATCATATGTGATGTGAGTCCAAAATCTGAACGGTCTAAGTGATGCAACACTCCGTGAAACTTTTATGGTTCAATTTTTGCTTTCAGATAAGACTTCAGTGGGCCATTATAAAAGAAAACAATTTTTTCCCTTGATTTGCATCTTTCTTTGCTATGGCCCACCAAAGTTTTAGATCAGGGTAAAATTTGGTTCCTAGGAATTTCATGGGATGCCACATCACATGAACAGTTCAGATTGGAGGCCCACTACACGTGTGAAAAAAGGCGTACGTGCCTCATGTAGCCGTGCCCAATGAAAAAGGACACGAATTAGCTATATGACGGGTTGAGTAGCCAGATTGGCTACTGAAGTGACGTCACCAAGTTACGTGGATCCTATCATGATGTATGTGTTGTATCCACACCATCCATCCATTTGGAGAGAACATTTTAAGGCATGATCCAAAGAATTAGGCAGATCCAAAACTATAATGGACCCCACCACAGAAAACAGTGGAGTGAGTTATACCCACCGTTGAAACCTTCCTAAGGTCCACCTTAATGTTTATTTGAGATCTAATCTATTCATAAGTTAACACAAACATTAAATAAGGTAAAACACAAATATCAGCTTCATTGAAAACTTTTGTGGCCATTAGAAATTTTTAATGGTGAGCATCACTCTCTCCACTTTTTTTGTGGTGGGGTCCACTCGAGATTCGGATCTTAATCATTCTTTGGCTCATGACCTAAAATGGTCTCTCAAAATGGATGGACGGTGTGGATATAAAACATACATCATGGTGGACCCACATAACTTGGTGACGTCACTTCAGTAGCGAGTTCGCTACTCAACCCGTCAGTGCCGCATCCGCCCCGATAAAAAAGGGCTCCGAACCCATTTTTCATCCGAGAACCCTGAAACCCTGGATTCTTCCCCAAATCTCCAGATTTCTCTGGATTTTATTTTATTTTTTCTCATTTTCTTCCTAAATCAATTCCGTTAACAATCTAATAGAAGAAAGAAGAAAAGGGAATCGAAATTTTCTTTACAGGTGCGGAAATCCACCCTATTGAAAGTCTCTCTCTCTCTCTCTCTCTCTCTCTCTCTCTCTCTCCAATTTTTTCTAATATTTTTTCCGGCGTGTTTAAATATCGTCGGATTGCGATACCGACACTATCGGCAAATATATCGGCCGATATTGTGAACACTGATTGACAACTGGACTTTTTCGCAAAAAATCGATAAAATCACCGAAAAATCGGCGATATTAGGAAGAGAAACGAAAAAAGGGAGTTTCGGTGTCGCAACTCTAGCGATACCGAAATTATCAGCGATAATTCGATAATTTCGCCGATAATTTAAACACTGCATGCACACCACCCATATATTTGACAACAAAAATTTTCACTTTTAAGGAAACCCAACATTAGAATTTAGATAGCCACTGCAATGGAGGAGCTGGAGTCTTCCACACTTTTGCACACTGAGGAAAAAACATTTTCCGTATCAACCATTCTTGAGAACATCAACCTCACCAAGAAAGACAAATTTGGAACCACTTCTAGACCTTTCTATCATCAGTGGAGCTATCCAACTGCACATCCACCGATCTTTTAAGAAAATCAGCAAACAGAACTGATTCCTCAGCAGCTAGATTGCTCCATAACCAGATAGTCCACACTGCTGCACTTCCCAATAACTTGAAGCAATCATGAACCATTTCACCCTTATCCATAGCAAGAGAAAACGAACACTGACAAGAGAGTGCCAAAGGGATATCATTTTTTCATGCATCCAACCAGAAACAGAATTCATCATCCTTGCCAACTAGTGAGTGCCATTTCCCACTTCATCCTTCTTTTAACAGGATGTCCCTATCATTTTCCCTTGCATGGTGACCCATCTTGCTAATATCTTTCCAAATCGTTGACCCATTCGATCTAGATCCCTTACCCAGGAACAACCAACTTCAATTTCACCGTATTTACCTCCAATGACTTTCCTCAACATCTCCTTGCCAAATCTGCATCACCATTTACTTAGATATGACAAATTTCTATCCCTGACATTTCCAATACCTAGCCTTCCACTCATGGACTTCTGCACATCCTTCCACCTAACAGGATGAAACTTATGATCTGTCTCATATCCCTCCCAAAGGAGTTCCCTTTGAATATGCCCAATTTTTTAAGCCACAAAAGCAGGGATCTTAAAAAGAGATAGGAAATACACCAGAAGGAATGATAGAGCTGCCATAATGAGAGCCATTCTCCCTCCTAGAGAGAGATACTTACCTTTCAAACTAGCAAGATCTTACCAATTCTCTCCAAAAAATGGTCCCAAAACACAACCAATCTTGGGTTTCCACCAAGAGGGAGACAAGATGCATATACAGGGGGCTAACATCTTCACAATCAATACTACTAGTCAACTCTCGATCCAAAGGTTGGTCCAAGTTAATTTTGCTTGCATTCAAGAAAAAAGAAACACACCTTACAAAGGGCTGTAACAATTGTAACTCTCTATTTCAAGTTAATAAAATCTCAAAGCCCATCATTTTTGCAACTTGAAGCATGTCATCACAGGATATGCCTGCATTAAGGGCTTTTAGGGTTGACATCTTAGTCAACCTTTAGGAGACTCATTGAGTTAGTTCTGGAAGCAACTTAAGGCTTAACATGGGATTATTTAGGGGAAGATCTAGTGGAGGGTTTCGACTTGTTTTGGGTTTTATGTACCCTGTTAAAGAGGGCATTCTCTGTGTTGTTGATCATTTTCTTGGTGGGATTTTCTCATTTTCTGAGAACAATCTTCACTTAAATTGTCAATTCCTAGAGGCAAATTGTTCTTCTCGTTTAAACAATGGGAATTATATTAAACAAATGAAGGTTTGAAGTATGTGAGGATAACCCAAAAGAGATGACAAGTGGAGAAGATGTGTGAGTGGAGAGAAAAGGAGGATAGGGGAAAAGCAAAAATCAAGGGCGGCAGTAATGGGGGTTCGAAGGACGTTTCTTCTAGAAATGCCAGGGGACAAGATGTAGATGCAGGAAATCGAACAAAGAGGAAGAACGGGTCTACTCCGGGTGTGAGGCAAGGAAGGAAGAGAGAGGAGGGGAGACTAGCGACTGGAAGTAGGTTTGCCGAAAAAAAGCCTATTTCATCTAAGAAAGAAGCGCTAGCTACAGAACTCTTGGAGCTTCCAACACTTTTCGTGGTCGGATTTCCAGAAGGGTGGCTTCCGATCAATTTTTTCAGAGTGCTCAGTAGGGTCGGAAACGTCATCGAAGTTTGCATCCCTCGCGATCAAGATTCCTCTCGCTATAGTGGGTTTGCATTCATTTGCATGAACTTGGATGAAGAGGTGGAAAAGGCAATTGATATGCTCCACAGTAAGAGTTTCGGGAGGATGAAACTCAAGGTTCAAAGGGCTCATTTCGACCCTAATGTTAAGAACTGAGAAGGGGAAACAAGAAGAAGATAAAGGGGGTAGTTGGTTCAAAGTTTGTTCCAAGTTACAGGTAAAATGCGCAGCCGATTAAACAATATGGTTCTCTTTGCCGAGGAAGGAAACTTAGTATCCTTTCAAGATGTTGTAGTGAGGACATAGCAAACCCAGCTTTCGTAGGAAGGAAGTGAAGTCGGGCCAAAAATATCAAAGGAGAAACATATTCCTAAGTCTCCTCGGGAGAAAAAAGAAACAATTTAAAATGGATTTGAACAAAGAAGTCCTTTGTTGGGTTGACAGTTCACGTTAGACTGGAAGTTACTGACAAAGCTTGAGTCTGTCCAGCTACACATCTTTCTTTTATTATTCCCTGCAATGGTCTCTGATCGCAAAAACCACTCCTGGCACCTCCTTATCTCAAATCCAACACTGGGTTGAAGATCGTTGCAACATATCAGAACCGAACTTTATAGTGAAACCTATCGAATCTAATGAGTTTGGATTCATTTCAAATTTAAGGTGGATTTAAACAGAGCTTTGTTGGGAAGCTTATTGTTCAGTCAAGGACCTATCAAAGATTTTACGAGATGGTCGAAGAAAACCCACTTCGGTAGGGAGGAAGTTTGGTGCTGAGTTTGGGGATTTCCCATGGAATTGTGATTTTGCAACATCTTCCTTGTGACTTGTTCCTATTTGAGTGAATTGGTGGCCATCGACCTAGCGATGAAAGACAGAGAATTGTTTGGCATAGCTCGTCTACGTGTGAAGAAGAAGCGAAGCTCCACCAACATTGATTTTATCAAGGTTATCGTTGGAGAACACGAGCTGGTATTGAAGGTCCAAAGGGAAGCTTCTAGGGGGAGTCCTTTGCGGTGGGGGAAGTATGGAGCAGACGAGAGACCGGTGATGTGTCGGTGAAGCCCAATAGTAGTTGAGTGATGGGTGGAGTACCTTCCCAGTGCTGTGGACCCCTACCAAAAGTTTCTCCGATCTTGTGCATGTTTCTGATTGGTGGTTCAATAGTAAGCTAGCCTTCCTCTCGCTGAAGCAGCGGCAAGTCAATTTAAGGAATCAAATTATGGGAATGACCATCGAGACGAACAAACAATTTCAGATAGAGAATCAATTTTCAACGATATGCTGGAGGAGCTTAACAACGAGGCTCTAGCAATGGAAGTTGTGATTCCTAAGGACAATCTCTTAGAGGATGCCTTGATAGTTACTTTGTTGTGTGCTTCGAAAGGTTTGAATAATATCAACATTGTTTCTCAGGCAGAGGCAATAAAACACCCCATTGATCAGTCCAATTCCTCTGGATATCTCAAACTTTCAAAGGCTCAAATCCTTTGGTCTAAGGATGTGCTCGAAAAGGTAGAAGGTATGTTTAGGCTGTCCATTGGAGCTAATGAGGATGTTTATGATTTTATCCAATTTGTCTAAAGCGAAGGAGATCATGATGCAGGACATGAATTTAAATATGATATGCAAGATTTCAGGCTTAGATCATGTTAGTTCAGAAACAATTACACAAATTCCATATCCCACATGAAAGTCCAAACATTCAATTAAGGGGAATCTATGCGGGTCCAGGCCTACACATGCTAGGGTTGGATCAATAAAAATTATAAACCAAACGATACTCAAAGATAAGAAATAAGCATCCACACATGCATAGTAATCAATCCCTAATCCAAGGGATTCACCAATTTCAAATCAAGGAACCCCAGGGTAAGAAAAATGGTATATAACTTAGGGAAAACGTAATTTAGGGCTAGGTTTCATGAAAACGGCTATGAGAGGATAAAAGAGGATAAAAACCTGAGCCAAAAGACGATCCCGCACGTGGATAACAACAATGGCCCAAATGGACGTGCGTGTGATCCCGGCCGCACGTGTGTGGGGCCCACTATTCAGAAAAAGGCCACCTTGGCCCGTCGGCCAGGATGGACTCCAAAACCCCCAAACCTCACTCTCGATCCGATGTACGGTTTGTGTGTGGTACTGTCAAGTTTGACCCTCCCATAGGGCCGTTAAAATTCTCGATTGATGTGGGGAGGAGAATTGCTACAATAGATGATTGACTCAAAGTGTAGATGATGGGGTGAGATGAGAAGAAGGGATGATAGAAGATGGGTAGTAGAGATGGCGATGGATGGGGCGAATGGGTTAGATGTGGCTTCACCACGCTGCGGTTAACCCTTCGATGAAGGAGGGCTTCGCACTTTCAATTAGGCTTCACAACTCGAGAGTAGAAAACGCAGAATTTTTTTTAATCTTCAATATCTCAAAAAAGCTACAAGGGGTGCCTATTTATAAGAAAACCCTATACCCAAAAAACTTCGCACCATGTGTGCGAACCTATTACTTGCGATGAAGTAAACTAAAATAAAAACCAAACACAGAAATCTAAAGCGTTCACAATGTTCTAAATAATAACAATAAGTAAAACCTAAAAAATGAAATCAATCCGACGAGTGGGCCACGATCATGAGATCCCATGATAGGCTTTTCTTGACTATCGGGCCCACTTTTCTGAACCAAAACTTGTCTTCTAACTAGGAGGCCTTCCCTGGACGTCGTCATTGAGCCAGATCGATGATGGGACCCTCCTTCTGCGTACGTACGTGCGTAGGGGTAGTGGTGTGCGTGCGCGTGTGCGCGAGATGTCCCCATCAATTCTCCTCGACTGCAAAGATTTCACCACTGGCGAAATAAAACTCCTGAACCCCTCCAGGACGTCAAAATCAAGTCTCTGAAGATCCTCCGCAGTTAGCCCCGTGTTGTCTGAAGCTGGGCGTGACTTTCACTTAACCAAGTACTTCTGAAACCTGCCGTCCGACGTTGAAACTATCTGATGATCCAGGATATCCTCTATTTCCTCTCTGGGTGTGTGAAGGTTAAGTATGGGAGGGAGAGGCTGAGAAGAAATGTCAGGAAGAATAGGTATGGGAGGTAGAGGTTGGGAAAATGGGTTGGGACAGTAGGTATGGGAGGTAGAGGGGCTTTGGAAAAATGGGTCGGGACTAGGGTATGGGATGTAGAGGTGGGGAAATGGGTCGGGATGGGTAGGTACGGACGTAGAGGCCGGAAATGGGCTAGGTATGGGAGGTAGAGGCGGGAAGAAAAGTTAGGAAGAGTGGGTATGGGAGGTAAAGGATGGAAAAATGGGTCGGAAGGGCCATGGTTCAAGGATAGATATGGGGAATCATGATGGGTGGGCATAGGGCCAGACAAAGTATCAGTGGTCTCCCGAAAAGTAACTAGATCCTCCCGATCGAATGTGAAACTAATTCTCATGAAAGGTGGAAGATCTATCTCATACACATTGAGACCGTTTCGTTTTATAATTTTGAAGGGTCCAGCGCTACGCATGTGTAACTTACGAACGGTCCTCGGAGGGTACCGCTCCGGGCTAATGCGGACCATCACGGAGTCCCCAATATTGAATCCTTTGAAAACGTTTATGTTGGTCTGCAGAAAATGTGTAATGTTCATTACTAGTCATGATCTTCCCCGATTTCTTGATGCCATGAATGAATGTGATGCGAAAAACTCTGGGACTAATTCAAATGACTCTATGGAGACAGTGATATAGGGACAAGATCAATAGGTTTCCTAGGTTTATAACTAGTAACGACTTCACGAGGACTTAAACATGTGGACCTATCGACAGAACTATTCAACGTAAACTCGGCTGTAGGTATTACGGTGTCCCATGTTCTGATGTGCTCTATATCTCTCCTGGGGGGAGACTCATCCGGTAAATCATCAGGAAAGACATCACGAAACTCATCTACTACCAGAATGGCCTCAATGGGTAACTCTATACTAGCCTCTGGAGCACTCTCTCTAACCTCTGGGGCACTCTCTCTAGCCACAAGGCCGTACGTGTTGTGCCACTCAAAATAGTGGTTTTGATGCCCCTCTTGGGGTGGGTGCAGTTGCATACCCGTGGCCCGATTCCTTGACTACCTCCATTCATTGGTCTATCCTCCTGGCCACCTGCCTGAGATTGGACATTTTCTTTAATGGTGGGGTTTGTCCTAAGGGAGGCCTCTACTTGGTTAAGGCGTTGATCTATGCTTTGTTCCATGCGCTTACCCCAAGACTCGATCTGCTGAGATAGCTTGTTTAATGACTCTAGCAGTTGTTCCATGTCTAGTGTAGGGTGCCAACTAAAATTCAGCAATATAGTTGTCAAAATATAAGGTTTTTTTTTTGTTAAAAAATAATAATAATAATAATAATAAGAAACAACCCAGTTTCTAAAAACGAAAAAGAAAAGTTTTTTTTTAAAACAAGATAGGAAAGTTTTTTTTTTTTTTTTAAATTTAAAAAACAACCTAGTTTCTAAAAACGAAAAAGGAAAGTTTCTAAGAAAAACAAATTAGGAAAGTTTCTATAAAAAATAAAAAATAAATAAATTAGGAAAATTTCTAAAGAAAAGCAACCTAGTTTCTAAAAACGAAAAAGGAAAGTTTCTAAAAATAGAAAGTAAGTTAATTTCTAAAAAAGAAAAAGGAAAGAAAACTAGTTTCTAAAAAAGAAAAAGGAAAGGAAATTAGTTTCTAAAATCAGATTAAGAAAGTTTCTAAAATATTAGTTTCTAAAAAAACAGAAAAGGAAAGTTTAAACCTAAAAATAGAAAGCTAAGTTAATTTCTAAAATAATTCAAATAAGGGGATAACAAAAAATTTCAGCAACTTTATGTCAAGGTTTATGGACTTCTAAACAACCATATATGATGAGAATTGATGCGTAATGGACATAAACAACCAAACCCTAAACATGTAATGAATTCCCCTACAAGAACCCTAGGCTCTGATACCAAATTTGATGCAGGACATGAATTTAAATATGATATGTAAGATTTCAGGCTTAGATCACGTTAGTTCAGAAACAATTACACAAATTCCATATCCCACATGAAAGTCCAAACATTCAATTAAGGGGAATCTATGCGGGTCCAGGCCTACACATGCTAGGGTTGGATCAATAAAAATTATAAACCAAACGATACTCAAAGATAAGAAATAAGCATCCACACATGCATAGTAATCAATTCCTAATCCAAGGGATTCACCAATTTCAAATCAAGGAACCCCAGGGTAAGAAAAATGGTATATAACTTAGGGAAAACGTAATTTAGGGCTAGGTTTCATGAAAAACGGCTATGAGAGGATAAAAGAGGATAAAAACACTGAGCCAAAGACGATCCCGCACGTTGGACAACAACAATAATGGCCCGGATGGACGTGCGTGTGATCCCGGCCGCACGTGTGTGGGGCCCACTATTCGAAAAAGGCCACCTTGGCCTGTCGACCGGATGGACTCCAAAACCCCTAAACCTCATCGATCCGATGTACGGTTTGTGTGTGGTACTCCACCAAGTTTCAAGCCCTCAGTAGGGCCGGTTCAAAATTCGATGTGGGGAGGAGAATTGCTGCAATAATAGATGATTGACTCAAAGTGTAGATGATGGGGTGAGATGAGAAGAAGGGATGATAGAAGATGGGTAGTAGAAATGGCGATGGATGGGGGCGAATCGGGATAGATGTGGCTTCGCACCACGGTAGTTAACCCTTCGATGAAGAGAGGGCTTCGCACCCAATTAGGCTTCACAACTCAGAGAGTAGGAAAACGCAAAATTTTTTTAATCTTCAATGTCTCAAAAAAGCTACAAGGGGTGCCTATTTATAAGAAAACCCTATACCCCAAAAACTCACACCATATGCGCAACCTATTACTTGGCGATGAAGTAAACTAAAATAAAAATCAAACACAGAAATCTAAAGCGTTCACAATGTTCTAAATAATAACAATAAGTAAAACCTAAAAAATGAAATCAATCCGACGAGTGGGTCACGATCATGAGATCCCATGATGGGCTTTTCTTGACTATCGGGCCCACTTTTCTGAACCAAAACTTGTCTTCTAACTAGGAGGCCTTCCCTGGACGTCGGCATCGATCCAGATCGATGATGGGACCCTCCTTCTGCGTATGTACGTGCGTAGGGGTAGTGGTGTGCGTGCGCGTGTGCGCGAGATGTCCCCATCAGATCAAAGGCCTCACAAAGATCAGCTGTCTAAGGCCACGAAGCCTCCTAGGAGTTGGCGAGAACTTTTGAGCTCTAAGTGCTCAATTAGTTACGATTCTTCAAGCAAGTCTAATGGCGGCAAAAGGATTAGAGTTGGCAGAGCTGGTGATCAATGTTAGTTCTTTCTTGGAATATCATAGGAGTGGGTTGCAAGCTTAAGCGGGCCCAAGTGAGGAAAATATGCAAGAAGTCAAAGGCAGACATTATAGCCTTGCAGAAGACGAAGCTTCAAAATTTTGATAAAGGTATGTTGAATTTCATTTGAGGAAATCAGAATGTTGATTGGGTTGCTTTAGGTGCTTCCAGTTCTGTGGGGGGTACTTTAGTTGCTTGGAACTCTGATTTGGATCTGCCTCATTTTTGGGCTCATGCCTTAAATAAGCTGGCAAAATGGTAGGACAACATGGATTTCACATAGTCATCAAGGTGGGCCATCTCATTTATTTTTTTTTGGATGGGGGAGGGGATGGCACACGCAGTTAGGTTTACATGTGAGTTATATGATGCTCCACCTGATTTTAAGTCATATCTCCAGTTTTGTTTGTATAGGTGGGCCCATTGGTTTCATGATAAACAATACTGTCAACATTGGCCCACTTCGGACGAACCATGCAAAATAATAATAATAATTAATAAATAAATAAATATTAGATGATCCTAACCCTCAAATCAGCATTTATCAGTTAAATATATGAGATGTTGTTGTGCTTCTTTTATTGGTTATTGAATTCAAGAACACAAATTGAAGTGTTCGGATTATTCTATTAAGAAGAATATAGTACACGGTCCACCAATTGAGAGATCATGTTTGAGAGATGTATATGACTTGGGCATAGGTGTGTGTGCCAAATTTGGTGGCATGAGAATAACAGGTTTTGTCTCATACTCTACAAAAGATAGAAATTGAGACAATAGGGGTAAATATGATAAATTGCCAATTTTCAGACATTTATGGTTTGTGTTTACCAAACAGGTTTTATGGAAAAAAAAAAAAAAGTGCTTAATTTCAAATATCAAGACTTTTTTCTAACAAACTACCAAACAGATTTTTCAATACTTAAATAAGTACTAAAATTCGGCACTCAAATTAATTTTCAGCCCTTATTTTTCAGTTTACCAAACAGCACCTAACTCTCATCAAAGCGGCCTTTTCAAACATGCCAATTTATTTTGTCTCTCTTCAAATGCCCAAAATCAGTGATTGATAGACTCGATAAATTGAAAAGAGACTTCTTGTGGAAAGGGGCCAAGGAAGAGAAGAGTTTAATTTACTCAAATGGGATGAAGTTTGCAAGCCACTTAACGAGGGAGGAGCTAGTTTGAAACAGATAGGTCTTGTGAATGTAGCCTTTCTTGGAAAGTGTCATTGGAGGTTTGGTTTGGAGGTAGGCAAATTATTGAGGGAACTCCCAGTTTTCAAGTACGATACTCAATCGGGTGATTGGAGCATAAGATCTTCCTCTCTCTACTGTGCTTCTCGTGTTTGGAAGGTGATTGTCTCCACCGAGCAATTGTTTCGGGGAAGAATCTCCTTTTCTTTTGGAAAGGGAAATCGCATTCATTTTTTGGTGGACATTTGGTGCAGGGACAACCATTACAAGATCTATTCCCGAGTCTCGCTAATCTTGCCTTGGACCATTATATTCTTGTCAATCAATGCTATTCCATAGGTGAAGGGTTTGTTGTTTCTCTTCCTTTTTCGAGAAATTAGTTGGATGAGAATTTGAGGAGTTTCTTCGCCTTCTCAATTATAGCTTGCCATGCTTCGCGTCTTGAAAAAGACTCAAAGTTTGGAAAGCCCACAGCTCCAGTGTTTTCTGATTGCAATCATTTTATAGATTGATCTATAAGTCGTCTTCTTTGCTGTCCTTTCCTTTCCGCCATTCGTCTTATGAAGCCCTCCAAGGATTACGGCTTTTGTGTAGCTTGTGGGGAGGAAGAGATACTAACCGTTGACAATCTCCAAAGGAGGTCCCTCATCCTTCCCAACATATGCTTGTAGCATATGGGCAATGTTTAAATTATCGGGAATAATATCGAATTATCGCCGATAATATTGGTTTCGTTGCACCTATGATACTGAATACACAAGTATTTGTTTCCCTTCTAGATGCCTACAACATCTCGCTGATTTTATCGTAAAAAATGAAAATATCATAGATAAGGTCACCCTTACCACCTTCAATGACTATAGCCAACTACACGCACTTGCGTAAATCAGCAAAAAATTGAAAGAAAAAAGGAGGTGAAACGAGTCATCCTCTTCTTCCTCCTCTGTGATATGTTTAACTCCACAAAAAAATATATATATATAGAAAAGAAAAACTTCTTGCATGCAACGTCTCTCTCTCTCTCTCTCTCTCTCTCTCTCTCTCTCTCTCTCTCTCTCTCTCTCTCTCTCTCTCTCTCTCTCTCTCTCTCTCTCTCTCTCTCTCTCTCTCTCTCTTCTCTCTCTCTCTAAATTCTCTCTCTCTCTCTCTCTCTCTTCTCTCTCTCTCTCTCTCTCTCTCGTAAATTAAACAAGCCTTTAAATGCTCTCTCTCTATGTCATTTCTAATATAAATTTATGTCATTTCCAATAAATGAATACTACTATGTAATTAAAAAAAGAGTTATATGATACTCAGGCGGTGTATGATGCTTGATACACCAACACTCAAAAATTGTCCAAGTGGCATGTATGTGTGCATTAAATCATGGTTGGATGGTTTGATGGATGGATGGATGGATGTTTGGATGGATAGATGAGATGGATGGATGGATGTTTGGATGATGGGATGGGATGGATGGTTGTATGGGCGGATGGATGTTTGGATGGATAGATGAGATGATGGATGGATGGATGGATGGAAGTTTGGATAATTGGATGCGATCGATGGATGGATGTTTGGATGAATAGATGGGATGAATGGATGTTTGGATGGATAGATGGGATTGATGGATAGATGTATGATGATTGGGCGGATAGTTAGATGGTTGGGCATATTGATGGATGGACGTGTAGATGGATGAATGGTATGGATGGTACAGCTTGGATGGATGGATGTTTGATGTATAGATGGGTTGGATGGATGGATGTTTGAATGTACGAGATGAGTTGGATGGATGGATGTTTGGATTGGGATGTTTGGATGGATTGATAGATGGGATGGATGGATGTAAGGATGATTGGATGGAATGGTTGGTCGATAGATGGGGTGGATGAATGTTTGGTGATTGGATGGGATGGTTGGATGGATGAATGGATGGATGGATGGATGGATGGATGTTTTGATGGATAGGTGGGATGTATGGATGTTTAGATGATTGGATGGGATGGATAGATGCATGGGATTGATGGATGGTTGGATGGAGAGATGGGACAAATGGATAGATGTTTGGAGGGGATTGTTGGATGGATGAGATGGTTGTATGATTGGATGGTTAGATGGATGAGATGGTTGGATGAATGAGATGGTTGGGTGGTTGGATGAATAGATGGATGGTTAGATGGATGGATAATTAGATCATTATGTATGTGTATTTTGTTTATAAATTATATGTTTATTTATGCATGGATAGACAAAGTATGAATGCATTTGGAATGCTTGTTTGCTTGTTAATTAGTTTAATGAAATTTAAACGGTTGTTTTGTTACCATTGGAGTGATTCCCACGACAATACATACTTTTAGGCCCCCATTAAATGGAAACTTACTATGCATGCATTATTTTTGTAATTTTTTATTCGTAAATATGCAAATATGTGTGTTTTATCATGTCCTAAAGTTTCAATGAATAATTCCGCAATCTTCCCATGTTTCGCCTGCATTTCCAGTTATCGGCGATATTACCGGTGATAACGATATTGATTTTGTATCCCCAGCCAATGAAACTTGTGGCGATACTGACAACTCGAACACTGTGTATGGGAGACGCGGAATCGATTGACCATCTTTTCATCCATTGCCCCATTGCTCGAAAATTTTGGGAGCACTTCATTCTTCTCTTCCATATTTCATGGGTGACGCCAAATCCAGTTTATCATCTTTTGTGGGCTCGACACGTAGGTGTGGTAGGTAAATCTCGGTAAGCTATTTGGAGGCTTGTAGCATTGGGAATCTTTTGCTTTATCTGGACAGATTGGAACAGACATTTTCAAAACAAGGGATCTTCAGTTGAAGAGGTTATTTGTCTAGTGAAAATAGTTGTTTCGGAATGGGCTTCCCATGTAAAAGTCGCAAAGTCTGCTAAGCTTTCCTCTTGGTTTTATCCTATCATTGTGTTGTATTCTTTCCCCATCTTTTGACGGGTCTTTTAATAAATTTTCGGTCTTTTTTTTCTTTTAGACATAACGATATATTTATTGAAGAAACGCGGAAGCGAAAGCTCAAAAAGGAAAGGAAGCCAAAACTTCCATAAAATACATCGCCCAATCAGACACGATCCTTTTAATTCTATAAATCACTACATCCTCCCTTTCCATGATATTCCGGAAACAACGGTCATTCCTGGACCCACAAAATTGCCTACAAGCAACCGCCACACTGCTTTCCTCTCCTTCCCTCCACCCCCACCATGCTAAGGCCAGAGAAGCTCCTCTACTGATTTAGGCATTACCCAAGAAATGCCTAAAGACAAAAGAAAGAACTCGCGGATTGTAACATTGAAAGGACAATGAATAAATAGGTGATCAATCGATTCTTTGTTTCCCATTCACATACGACAGATGTTAGGCAACACGAGCGCTTGTGTAACAAATAAATTTAT
Organism: Magnolia changhungtana; assembly: GCA_030180095.1. NCBI lineage: Eukaryota > Viridiplantae > Streptophyta > Magnoliopsida > Magnoliales > Magnoliaceae > Magnolia > Magnolia changhungtana. Next base: position 683,170 of record JASAUF010000056.1, on the reverse strand, counting down.
TTATTTATTAAGAGAATCCTAATAATAAATTTTCAGTTCTCTCGAAGAAGAAGAAGAAGAAGAAGAAAAAAAAAAAAAAAGGAAAATGTTCCTCATGTAATAGCATTACTTCCCAATTGATTTCTTTCAACATAAATTAAGGTCTTTAGATCCTGATAAGATGGATAAGAGGACTGATTTGAAAAATCAGCCCCCAATTTTGCAGCATGGTTATGCAGTTTCTATTTGTGTATTTTGGTTGCTCTATGGAGGTTACCTTCACTGGGTTTCGTTTCCAAGCTGTGAGGTGGCTGCATAGGCTAAACCAAGTACTTGCACAATTCAATCAAAACATCTGATAATGCATTTCTCAGGGAAAGAAGTCAAACAATATTCTCCCAAGTCATTCCCACAATGTTTGCTAAGATTATGAGTAGTTCATGCAATGAGTCTCAACAACTACTAAACTGCTTATATAGAACTTTGCAAACAATATAATAAGGCATGATGTCTAAATCTACACCCATGTTAGTTATGTTCAATTTGCTTGCAAAAATAATATAAGAGTTGATGCATACATCGTCAGACCATCAATGAAGAATGCATTCCTTTGGAAAACCATCAAACAGAAACCAACTCTGATGCTATAATCATGCCAAATATGCCACAAACAGCATGCTGAATGCCACTACTCTCTGATGCTCTAAGAAGACAACAACCATTCGGCATTGTTTGTCTGACAACAGAACCAAGAAGATTGAATAGTTAAACGCCCGATGTGCATATAATCAACAATTGAACACCAGTCAATGTCAAAGTGCTAGAAACAAACATAGACCATATACTGGTGAGTAAAACTATTCAAATTGTAAATTATATCATATATTTCATATCTTCACCAAACAAAGAATGCATAGGAAACATGAAGAATGAGAAACCTCGAATGGATGGCATAGCAGGCAATAAACATAAAAACAACAAAACGATCCGGTGTTTCTACAAACAGGAAAGATAACTTCTGTTCAACAGTGACCAAGTGAGAGAAAATATTACCTTGACAATGTCTGAACAAGTGTAGCAATACATTTCTTTCACCTTTCGAGCAACATCAAAAGAGTCTTCTGGTGGTATATGCTCTCCTCTTTCCTATATGAAACAACGTCAAAATGCAAGCAAAACCATGAAAAGCAACGAGACAGCTTACATTGTGCAAAGGAAAAAGAAGAAAGAGATAAAAGATACTGTAGCTACCAAACTTCTACCATGCAAGGATATTTAGCACATTATTGATAAATTAATTTCACCGTACTGAAAATAAAACCTGAGCATTGAAAAATAGTTGAAAGGATAAAGGCAATGACTTGAATCACCAAGGCTTTTTTTTCAAAGATAATCATCATCATCATCTAAGCCATATCCCAAGTAATTGGGGTGCACCACATGAATCATGTTCTGCCATACAACTCTATCAAAGGCCATAACTTACAGTTAGACCATAGGTCATCAAGTCTTTTCTTACTGCTTCCACCCACCTTTTGGGCCTTCCCCTTGCCCTTGTAGAGCCTTCAACATGTACCATCTCACTCCTAACTGGCGCGGTTCTTGGCATGATATTCAAAAATGGCCACCTAACGCTGTAACATAACAGTAATAGTGGGACCCATTACACAATACGGGGCTGTAGCAGCCGTTCTGAAAAAAAAAATGGCCCGGAATGGCCATTGCAGGTCAATACAGGGCCGTAACAGACAGATACAGGCCCATAATGGTCTGATACAAGGCCAATATAGTTTCTTCCTTCAAAACAAGATTGACTGCTACAGGGTGTCAAGTATGCATTACCTCATCTTATTACCTATTTGTGCCACACTGCCACTCCTAAGTTCTCGAACGCACTTATTTCTAATTCTATCCTTCCATGCCTTGCCACTCATCCATCTCAAAATCCTCATTTCAGCCACACTCAACCTATGAACACGTTCCTTAACCGCCCAATATTCTGTCCCAGAAAGCATGACCGGTCTTTATATCTATCCAATAAATTTTCTCTTTCAATTTGAGCGGTAGACAACAATCACATAAAATCAAGAGTCATATCACCGTTTCTTCCACTCAGCTTGAATTCTATGGCTAACATCCTTCTCACTCTCTCTGCTTCATGAATTATTGACCCAAGATATCAAAAGTGGTCATGTTGGGCAAATTCCTGTTCAGCAATCTTAACCAAGGTTTCCTGGATTGTGGGTCACTTTGGTACATAGTAAGGTAACAAGTACACAGTATGCTCCTTCCTCCAATACGTGGAACGCAAAGGGCAGGATCATGTGCATCACTCCGATACATATTATGCATATGCGACATAGTTTATATATGAACTCACATTGCAATTTATATATGAGATGAAGAAAGTTATTATTATAGACCCTGCATGGTTAGTGCTATATTATTAGTAAATAAGGGCACAAATCTCTACATGTCAATATAAATTTGCATTAACTTAATCAATAGTAAAAACAAAGAGCCAATTTGGGTCGAAAGTGAGGGCCAGCAACTAACACCTATTGCACATATACCATCTTGCCATTCTATGCTACTGACAAGAATCCCTTGTTATCTGTTGGAAAAGAAGATAGTGTTGGATTTTTATGAAATGCATTATTTTATTTTTTTGAAGACACAGGGTGTCCCCACCTCTTTTTTGGAGTGAGACTAATCCCTACGGATACACACAATCACCCACAACCACGTGTATCAGGTAAAGCCAAGGAGGGGAATCGAACCCTCACCTATAGGGAGAAAACCTATGGTGAAGACGATTCACCCAAACCTCGTTGGGTTAATTGGAATTAAATGTTTTAAAAAACTCTAAATTTGTTTATTAACCCTAAAGATCCCCATCTTTGATAACATCAAATTTCTAAAACCCAAAATCTAAAGATGTATGGTTTAGATTTTACCTGACCAAAATGCGCACACTACAAGACTCAAACCATGTCAATGTAGATCTTCAAAACTTGGAAGGCTCTCCTCGATCTATCCCAGTTAGGAGAGTTTAGAGATCCCCTGTCAGCCACGATGTAGTACCAAGGAGATGCATGTCCACGTGCATGCACATGTTCTCTCTCTCTCTCTCTCTCTCTCTCTCTCTCTCTCTCTCTCTCTCTCTCTCTCTAAAGATGTTCCATAGTGGTAACAGTGGGCGTAATGGTCCCACTGTTAAGGATACATTGAATTGGTGTAACGTGCTCTCTATCAAGTTCCAACAATCGAATGATTTGATCATTGGTGTCTTCTTAAACTGACGTCGTCCGTAGTTGGTTAGGACCTTGCTTAGGACCTCCCCCTACGTGTCCATGTGCTCAAACTTTGGTATCTGGATTCCATCCATGATGGAGCTCCCCCACATGATTCGTAAGGTTGCCTAACGCATGCATGAGTTGATCTACTCACTCTGTGAGTGTGCGGATCAACCGGGTTACTTGTACAAACTCTTCCTGTGTCACCCCCTTCAAAGCCATTAAAGGATGATGTAGGGTTGAAAAATCCCCAAAGACGAACTGCTCCAATACCAAAATGGTGGCAACCCAATTATTGAGTCAATGAGATCTTGATACCCAAATTGCAACAAAATTTTAAAAAAATATGTACTCCCAAGCAGTGTTCGAGTTGTCGGTGTCGCTACAGTTTCGCTGGCCAGAGATAAAGATATAATATCGTTATCGCCGATAATATCGCTGATAACTGGAAATGCGGAGAAAAATGTGAAAACATGGGGATAGCGGTGAAATTTTTTAATGAAACTTCAGGACATGCCTAAATACACATATTTGCATATTTAGGATTTAAAATTTTGTAAAAAAAAAAAAAAATGCATTAAATAATAAGTTTTCATTTAATGGGGCCCAAAAAAGCATACGTTGCCATAATAAATTACTCTAATAATAACCAAAATAAGTTCATATAATGCAGCTAGCATATAATAAGTAATACATGTAAAAGTAAATGAATTAAAAAATTAAATGTAGTTTTCTTAACGGTAATGTAGAATATTGATCCTACTTGGGAATTGGGACAAACACTAAATCCACCCCATCCATCAAGTGGGCCATCACATTTTCACTATATATCATTGAATTATATCAAATAAAACACTTGATGAGGCCAAATAAAGGTGTAAAATTATCTTAAAACTCGAAATTCAAGTGTTGTAGCCCACATGAGTATTAAGTGTACCTCACACCAGCTATATAGCTGATGTATTGACGTCAGCAAGTTTTGTGGGTTTGATCATGAGGTATGTGTTATATCCAAACTATCCATCCATTTAACGAGCTCGTCTTAAGGCTTGAGACGAAAAATAAGACAGATATAACTATCAAGTGGACCACACTGCAAAAAACAGTGGGGGATTGAACGTCTACCATTGAAACCCTTTTTGGGGTCATAGAAGTTTTGGATCAATATGAAAATTGTTTTTCCTCTTCATTCAGATATTTGTGTTTTTATGAACAGATTGGATGCAAAATAAACGTTATGGTGGGCCCTACAAATTGTTTAACAGTGAAAATCATTATCTCCGCTGCTATCTATGGTGTGGTCCATATAATCTTTGGATATGATTCATTTTTTGGATAATGCTCTAAAATGAACTCTAAAAACAGATGAATGGTGTAGATATAATAAATACATCACTGTAGGGCCAATGTAATTTTGATCTCCTTTGAACCGTTCGTACAACTCGGAGCTCGAGGAGCGTCAGTGCTCGTCTTCGCATGACACGTACCTACAGTAGCTATATAGCTGGTGTGAGGTACACCAGCCAATCCGCTTCTGGTTGAACAAATTACATTTGCACTGTGGGACCCATTATGAAGTATGTACCTTACATTTGCACTGTACATCATATATAACGGCTTATTTTAGTGCGTGATCCGAAAAATGAACTAGATTCAAATCTTCAGTGGACCACACCACAAGAAACTGTGTGAATTAAACGCATATCATTAAAAACTTCTTGGTGGCCAAAGAAATTTTGAATCAAGCTGATATTTATTTTAACCCTTCATCCATGCCTTTTTATATTTACAAAAAGGTTTGATGACAAATAAACATCACTGTGGACCCTAAGAAGGTTTCAACGGTGAAAATCATTATTCTCATTGTTTCTTATGGTGTGGTCCACTGGAGCTGTGGATATGCTTTAATTTTGGGATTTAACCCTAAAATGAACTAGAAAAATAAATGGACAGCATGGATAAATCACATACATTCACGGTGGGCCCAGAGAGTTTACTCAGTACACTGAAGCGCACCATGCGTGCAGTCTGCTTCTATAGTTCTGAAACATAAAAAAAAATAATAATAATAATAAATAAATAAATAAATAAAAGAGGGGATTTCGTCTGCGAAGAGGGGTTTTCGGCGAAGAGGAGGGATTTTCGATTGAGGGTTTCAAAATCCTATCTCCAACAAAAATAAGAAGGTAATCTCCCAAAATCTCCGATTTTTTGCCGAAATCATGTATTTGTGACATCAATCTTCCAATCGAACAAAGAAAAGGGAAATTTTCAGATTTCTTTAGCCGTCGATTGTTGCCCACGAGATTCTTTTCTTCCGAGTTTCAATCAACCATCAACCAGGTATTACTGAAATCAAAGGTTTTTCGTTTTGCTTTTTACCTATTTTGTCACAAAGAATCCAAAATTATCGACGACATCGCCGATATTTTGCTGATAATCCAAAGAGAAGCGAAAATTTGGGGTTTCGGTGTCGTTAGTCTAGCGACACCGATATTATCGGCAATATTATCGACATTTCGTCGACAATGCGAACACTGCTCCCAAGAACAATGGATTAGAGAGGAAGAGAACTTTTATTGATATCAACATTTCCTCTTACAAAAGTTAAAGAAAAACCACACTTAAAAACTATTTGAATCTACCAACTCCTACACCACTATCCACCTTTTATAAATCCTAAAAGAATCCTTGATTGAAATCTCTACAACTAAGAGAATCAATCACAATTTATTATAAACTAATCTAATGTTTCTTCATGTGGCAAAAGTTTAATAAAAACAAATTTGAAAAGTAATCAAATCTCTAAATCTAGCCCATATCTTTAATCATATCAATTCCGCCCTCATCGCATCTTTAAATCAGCCCCCTATATCTCCCAAAAATAGTAAATTATAATCTCGAAATCCGTAAAAAAATATTCAGCACATGTTGGGCCTACAGTGGGCCTAAATGGGCCATGGGCCTGCATCACTTATCCCTTAAACAGGATGAAATTGCAACATCAACACAACGCACTTATGCAGCTCTGGACACATGGTACTGAGCCACAACCAACTTGTGTGCATGCCCTATAGTATATTTACAACAATGCCATGCTAGTGGAACTATCCCTTAACAGGATGCAGTTATAACATCAACACAAGGTACTTTTACAAACCTGGACACACAGCAATGAGCTGCAACCAACTCAAGATTGTAAACCACCATGCAAACTGCAGCAGCAATGGAAAAATCAAGATGATCCATGGCCTTTGAGTTTTGACATGTAGCAACAAGTTGCAGCTTGTTGCGGTTGTAGAACCATGGTGGACTATGTAAACTGCATTCATGTTTCATCAAGGGGAACCAAAGTCTTTCCCACTGTACGACACTGACTCGCTAGAATATAAAAACACTGCAGGAAAGGAGAAAAGAACAGAAAGGAAATTCCATCATCATCATGATCTAAGCCTTATCCCAATTAATTGGGGTGAACTACATGAATCCTGCTGCACCATTCCACTCTGGCAAGGGCCATACCTTCGGTTAGACCATAGGTTATCAAGTCCTTTCTTACTACCTCCATCCATGACCTTTTGGACCTTCCCCTTGCCCTTTTAGAGCCACCAACTTGTACCAATTCACTCTTTCTAACCAATGTGGTTCTTGATCTCCATTGCACATGACCAAACCATCTAAGTCTGCTTTCCTTCATCTTATTACCTATTGGTGCTACTCCTAAGTTCCACAACTGCATTCATATCTAAGTCTTTCCTTCCTCATCTTGCCATTCATCCATCTCAACATCCTCATTTCAGCTACACTCATCCCATGAACATGTTCCTTAACTGCCCAACATTCTGCTCCACTAAGCATAGCTGGTCAACTATCCTATAAAATTCCATTCAATTTGAGTGGTACATGACGATCACATAAAACTCTGGAGGCACATTCCCATATCTTCCACCCAGCTTGAATTCTATGGGCAACATCCTTCTCAATCTCTTTACGCCATTGACTGAAGGTTTCATAAGTGGTCATTTTGGGAAACTTCTTGGTCAGCAATTTTAACTAATTCATTATTTTCACTTCTATTGTCACTAAAATTGCACTCCATATACACTATTTTAGTCCAACTAACTTAAGATTGTAAAGCACCCCTCCATAAATCTAGCTTTGTGTTATGCCCTCACTCATCTTGCCAATAAAAACCATGTCATCTGCAAATAACAAGCACCATGGGATCTCTTCCTACAAATGCCTAGTTAACTTGTCCATAACCGATGCAAAGAGGTACCAGCTCAAGCCTAAAGTGAGGAAATTTAACTAAGAATGTGTTCCAGCAAAATACAACTATCTAAACAGTTCTTGTTTACAGATGGAAAGCATAACTCAACTTAAATTTTGCAAACAAATCATTGACTAAGAAAATCAGCACGATAAGAGATTTAAGACTGAGCTTAATATGGATACAATATCATTTGTATGTTCATGAGTAGAGGGACAATCTTGATGACTTTAGAAAATGTACAAAGATAAAAGTAGAGGGCCTTATACCCGCAAGAGTTGTTGAATAAAGAGAGTAACATCCTTCCCAGCAATAGGAATGGACTTGATGCTGCTCCCAATAACATAACCATCTGCAACCGGTACAACATGAGTAGCCCCATCTCCAACATCAACTACAACCCCTGTCATTTCACACTGAGAAAAAGTATTGATCAATCTAAGATGCAAGAACCCATGAACAATTAACAATCTACATAACACATCCAACAAAGCAAACTAAGAATGATTTGTAAGTTAAGATACACTTATATATCAATCTGAAAATACACTCATAGACTGATTTGTAAGTTAAGATACACTTATATATCGATCTGAAAATAAACTCATGTGGGAAGACTTTTTGTGGTTACTTGGTTATGTTCATAATCGATCAAGCAGTTTTTGGTCATTCTAAAATTTTATAAATACGAAAGATCACCAATAAATTATAGATACAAAGGAGTAAGATTCTTCTACTCTCACCATCTATCACATCTCCACCTACCTCAGTGTAAGTGCTAATGTTTTAAGCACACTAGTATGATGGCAAATTTCGTAGACAAAATGTATAGTGTATGGAACTTCAGCACCCTTCAACTCTCTTTAACATTTCGACATAAGAGCACGACTCAACATTAGAAGGCTCGGAAGGATTTCAAGAGAAAAATCATTTGTATGCCAACCTACAAGTAAAGAAGACCTTAGGAAAGACCCTAAGTTAAAGTACATCTTAATGGTTTTCTAAGATTTATCTTATGGCATTTTCACATGAAAATTCAAGGGTGTTCGGCCAACCCAAGCCTTCCTTTGGCCAGCCGAACTATCTCGGGTCAGTCCGAGATCAACCTAGGTCAAGTTTCCAGCAACAAATAATTTTGATTCTTATGGAACTTCGGCTAGCCCGACTCTTGTCTTTAGCCAGCCGTACCAGCTCGGGTCAGCCTGATAGTGACCCAGGTCAAGTTTACAACAATGCATATTTTTTATTTCCCGGAATCTTAGGCCAGTTGAACCTCGTCTCCGGCCAGCCGAAGGTATCTCAGGCAAGCCAAAGTTTGGCTCAGGCCAACCTAAGTTGGATTAAATCAAATCCCGTGAAATCTGATAGCCATTGGAACTGAATTGAGGAACTCCGGCCAACCGAAGGGATTCTTAGGCTAACCGAAGATCCATATCTTTGGCTACAAATAGAGATCATTTCTCACTGTTTCAAAGTACGAAAAAAGAGAGAACTTCTAGAAACAAAAGAGAGAAATTATATTCTTTTTCAAGCTATTTGCATTGTCATTCTTATATTATTTTTGTAGCTTATTCAATTCTCCTCTAGTAGTGATTAATTCAATTAGAGAGTACCAAAAACTCAACTTGAGACTAGATAATTGAATCTGCAGCTTTTAGGGTTTTATTCTTTGAAAAATCATATATCCCTAGATCCTTCTTGGTTGTGCATACATAGGTTCATCTTCATCTAAGAAAAATAATCGTTGCATCTACTGAAGCTTCAACTTCAATGGCTCCATCGATATCTTCGCTTCGACTCACGTCTTCAAGAAAAGTTTTTAATTTCAGTAAATTACTTTCGATTTGGGTTTATTGAGATTGCTCGGAAATCCCATCAGGCTGAGTGATAAGCTCATGAAAATCACTTGAGGTTTTGTTGTGATAAGCCTATGAAAATCACAAAAACTGTAAGGGGTTATTGAGGTTACCTTGTGAAAACCTTGAAAATAGTGGAAAGTCAAAATTACGTGGAGTAGAAATTTTGTGAGTGGAGCAGGTGTTTGTTGAACACCGAACCACTATAACTTTGTGTGTATTGTGGTGATTGATAATCTTATTCTTGTTTTTATCATATTGAAATATTGATATCAAGGACATCATGAAATAAGGTTGTCCTACCTAAGATTTTAGGTGAAGGTTGTCCTATGACTCAATTGAAATCAACTTTTCAATATTAATTACTTTTGTGAATTTACTTTCTACAATTGATTATAATAAATTGGTTACCCCCAAAGGACATCTATAGCTCAACTTACACTCAGAAATGGATGTAATAATTCCATAAAAACTTTTATTACTTCATTCTTTACAGGACTAGCAACACGAAGCATAAATTAGAATTTCAGTTAAGCAATCCATTGTCTTTAATCTTTATTCTTCAGCTAAGCAAGCTTCAACCCAATTGTCACATTGTTTCAAGAATGATTTAAATCATCTAGGGTTAAAATGTACTTTCAGTAACGGTTTAGACTAGAGACCCTCAAGGTTTTAATTTGAGATGTGGAGTTGTCTGATGCTCCTCTTTTTTCCTTTTTACCCGTGCCACCACAACAAGACCCTGATGTGCCTTCAGCCAGAGTGATAAATCTTGAATTCAGCAATTTCCCGGTAGATTTTCAAATTTTGAAGATTTTCTCACGATATTATGACGAAATCTCAGTGAAAACAAAATATTTTAAAACATTCATTAGAATTAGTAAATAATTTTCAATTTTGAAATATATATATATGGGAAAAGGTACTATGCGCTCGAGCTCACGATAAGCTCCCGTGAGGTCAAGCTATGTGGGGCCCACCGTGATGCGTGTCGACCATCAACACCGTGCATTTGATGGGTCCCCTTTAAATTATGGGATATCCAAAAATCAGCCATATACGGAACTCAGGTGGGCCATACCATCTAAAATCATGTGAAGACATGCCAAAAACATATACAAGCACTTGGTGGGGCCCACCTAAAATTTGCATGCGTCTGAAACTTGGTCTGAACCCTCATCCAAGTGGGACACACATAATGGATGGGCTGGATTTGCAAACCACATCTCAGTGGGCCCAAAAAATGAATATGAATGTTTTAATGGTGCGCGGCCCCTCTCAACTTCTGTATATGGTGTGGCCCACACAAGTAACGTATTGACTTGATTTTTGAGACCTAGGTCCACGATGGAATGGTGCATCTGACTGATGGGGTATATGTTCAAAACGCATCACGGTGGGGTCCACACAGCTCGACCTCATGGGACGTTCCCATCAACTCGAGCGCATAGTACCTTTTCCCTTATATATATATATATATATATATATATATATATATATATATATATATATATATATATATATATATATATATATATAAACTTGTTATAACTTCTAAACAAATTTCTGTTAAAATCACGATCGACACTTCTGAGAATTATATCTGACCACAGGCCCATTTTATTGGAAGTGGCTAATAATAACTGGGGCCCAAAACCGTTTAGGTTCGAGCTGGCGTGGTTGGAGATTGAAGGCTTTTAAGGAGCTGATTACAGAATGGTCGTCTTCCTTTCAGGTGGAGGGCTATGCTGGTTTTGTATTAAGCTGCAAGCTCAAACTGTTAAAAGAAAAAATCAAAATCTGGAAAAAGGAAATTCTGGTTGCTAGAGAAGCAGAATTTGAGTCCATTTTAAGCAAGATTAATGAGATCGATGTCAAGGAAGAAGCAAGAGTGTTATTGGAGGGAGATAGGGTGGAAAGGGCGGATTTAAATGCTAAATACACATCTTTCTCCAAAGATGAGGAAATCAAATGGTGCCAACAATCCAGATCCTTTTGGTTGAAGGAAGAGGATGAGAACACATGTTTCTTCCACAATATGGCTAGAGCTCAGGCTAGGTTTAACAAATGGTCAAAATATCGGTATCACGTTACGTATCGCCCCCTTAGAATACGGATACGTATCGGTGATTGCATGGGATAAATCAGTTGCATCTCGTAATGTATCACTGTTGTTGGATACAGTGGAGAACATTGGGAAACGGTTAAATTTTCAACGAAACTTCAGTGATTGTTAAAAAAGACATCAATACACACTATAAATCAAAATATTACAAAAAACAAGTGCACATAATAGGTTTTCTTTGTAAGGGGTCCTAATTTATGCATTGTCTAACTGAATTGATGCGAGTATATTCAAAGTCTATTAACATAATTTACAAATGTAAGAAGACGTGTAGAAACACAAACAATACATTCAAAAGCAAAAGAAGAATCACTAAATCAGGTTACATACATGTTTGATTTTATTTTTAGACAGAGTGCAACCAATTTGTGAGAAATTCAGAATTTTGATTTTTTTCAATTTTCCACAACACGGCCCATCTCCTCCAAATCTCGAAATCGAAGCTCCCAATCCATGAATTTTCACGCAAATGAAAAATCATGGATTTGTAACAATTTGACACTAATTTAACATGATTTACAGGGGGGGGGGGGGAAGGATCGAAAATTAAAAATGCTCATTGGATCAAACATGTGGGATATATCCCATTACTTGTGCATTTGGTATTGCGTAGGTGGGATATGAGATATATCGTGGGTTATATTGGCCGATATCATCGATACTTAAAACATCAGGTTCAACGGGATTAGTTCCTTGGTGATTGATGGTGTTAAAACCTCATAAAGAAAGAAAATATGCGATGTTATGGTCCAATTTTACAAAATGGTCCAATTTGGAGTTTTCCCGTGTCGCTGTTGAAGATGCATATGCCCTTGAGAAGACTATCTTGGGTCAAGAAGTTAACTCTGCGATTGATTCCATGTGTGGCGACAAAGCCCCGGTCCAGACGGGTTCCTAATGATGTTTTTCCAACATTTTCGGTCAATGGTTGGTGGAGATGTGATGAAATTTATTTCAGAATTCTTCAATAAAGGCCGCCTCTTAGACAACCTTGGAGTGACGTTTATAGCTCTTATTCCCAAAATAGAAGGTGCGGAACTATTAAAAGATTTTCATCCTATCAGCATTATAGGAAGCCCATATAGAATTTTAGCTAAAGTGTTGGCTCTCAAGTTTAGAAGCATCCTCTCCAGCGTCATCTCGAAAAATCAAGGAGCCTTTGTCTTGGGAAGACAGATACTTGCTACCACCCTCATCGCACATGAATGCATCGCCTTCGGACAAAAAGAAGAGAAGAAGGGTTTAGTTTACGAGCTCAATATAGAAGAAGCCTACGACCATGTTGATTCGAAATTCTTAGATTATATGCCTGAGAGAATTGGTTGCAGAGAGGTTGGTTCCAAGCATGTATTCAATCTCCATCTTTTTCCATTCGGATTAACAGGTCCCCCTTCGATTATTTCAAGGCTTCTCATGGTATTAGACAAGGCGATCCCCTCTCCCCCTATATGTTTGTAGTGGTTGAGGAAGCATTTAGCAGGATGCTCCACAAAGCCGAGGTTAATGATGCAATCCGGTGATCAAGTCTATGAGATCTCAACACCCAAATTGCAAAGAAATTATATATATATATATATATATATATATATATATATATATACACACACACATTATATATATATATATATACACATATATATATATATTTGTATATATATATATAGACACACACACACATACACACACACTCATAAGAACAATGGAGTGGGGAGGGAGAGAACTTTTATCGATATCAACATTTTTTTCTTATAAAACTTAACGAAGAACCACACCTAACCACCCCCCTTTCAAGATCCTAAAAGAATCCTTACTTGAAACCTTTACAACTTAGAGAATCAATCACAATTTATTACAAACTAATCTAATCTTTCTTCATATGGCAAAAGCATAATGAAAAGCAAAAATGGAAAGCAATTAAATCTCTAAATCTAGCCCATATCTTCAATCATGTCAATTACGCCCTTATCAATTCCTTAAATCAGTCCCCCCATATCTCCAAAAAATAGTAAATTATAATTCTCAAATCTGTAACTTTGATTTGATGGCTTTGATCCTATGCCTTGCCAGGCCCTACAATAGGCCTAGATAGGCTTAAGTAGGTTAGGCCCTATAGTGGGCCTAGATGAACCTAAGTGGGCCGTGAGCCTGCATCTTTCCCCCCAAGTTGGAAAGAACTCGACTCCGACAAGTTAGAAGCTTCATACAAGTAGTACAAGTCCGGATCCAATCTTTTTAATTCATCGCTTGCGATCCGTATGCATTCAAAATAGGGTTTGTTCTTCCATTTCACCAAGTATTGCCTGTATTGGCCTCGTCGAGTGTGTCTTCATTCGCAATACTTGTTCAACTTCTTCCTTCTTTTTCTTTAGGAGTTGTTTATTAATATCGATAATGGCTTCATTTTGCGCATCAAATGGCTCGCCATGGTACTCGAATAAGTCCGCCACATTGAAAGTCGGTTAGATATCCAAGTCATCTGGCAACTCGATTTCATAAACATTATTATCCAACTTCCTCTTGACTCGGCATGAACCGATCTTCTTAGACTTAAGCTTATGGTAAGCTCCCCTCGGAAACCTTTTCTTTGCGGAGATAGACCATAACTAAGTCGTATTCATTTTGTATCTTCTCACGCCGGTGTTCATTCGCAACTTGTTGGTACCTGGTACAGTTGTCTTTAATCCTATTCTTTATTTGAACTTGCACGTCTTGGACATGAATGGCAAAAGAATCAACATCTTCGCTCACTTGATCTTGTACCGATAATGGTACTAAGTCAAGTACATGATATGGGCTTCTCCCATTTACCATCTCAAATGAAGATTTTCAGTAGTATGATTCACTAAGTTGTTGTAAGCAAACCCAACTTGGGATAAAACCAAGTCCCAATGGGATATGTTGTCACCTACGATGCTAGAGAGGTTACCAAGGCTCCTATTGACCACCTCAGTTTGGTCGTTTGTTTGAGGATGATATGCGCTAGAGAATTGAAGCTTAGTCCCCAATCGCTTCCATAAAGTTCACCAGAAATTACCCACAAACTTCAAATCACAGTCTGAAGTTAGTCTCTAGTACCCCGTGAAGCCGCACAATTTCTTTGAAAAATATGTCGGCGATATGCATAGCATCCATAGTCATTTTGCATGGAATGAAGTGGGTCATCTTCGAAAAATGGTCCACACAATGAAAATTGAACATATTCCCCTTTGAGTCTTGAGTAGACTAAGAATGAAGTCAATAGAAATATCCACCCAAGGCATGACTAGAATGCGAAGTGGCGTATAAAGAACGGTATTTTACACACGACCTTTAGAAACTTGGCATCGGCAACATCATGCCACGAACCGTTCAATGTCATGCCACATACGAGGCCAATAGTATTTTTTTTTTTCTCCACCATGGCCAATGTTTATCCCTTCCAGAATGTCCACCCGATCCTCCTCCGTATAGCTCAAATAGGATCTTTTCTTGCATCGATCCCCCAGGAATGCATAGGCGAGAACCCTTGAATGGATATACATAGTGTGAGAAGAATTCACACTTTAGATCTCGGCCATCCAGTCACCTGTCAAGTACCTAGCCAAAAATTGGGTCCCCTTTGTATTGTTCTTTTAATGCCTCGAATTCGACGACCTCCACGGCAAGAGTTCATAGTAGAATCACTCTCCTATTCAAAGCATCCGCCGCTTTGTTCTGCCTTTCACCTTTATGACATAAAAGGAAGGTATATTCTTGTAGGAAAGTTGGTCACTTCGTATGATGAGCACTCGACTTCTTTTGCGAGTTGAGATATCTCAACCCCTCATAGTCCAAATATAAAATGAACTCCAAATGAATTAAGTAATGTCTCCAATGTCATAGTGCCTAGACCATTGTATAGAACTTGAGATCATACGTGTAGTAGTTCTTCCGTGCATCATTAATCTTCTCACTAAAGAAAAGTAATGGCTTTCTTTTCCGACTCAACACCGCACCAATGCCAACATTTGAAGAGTCGCTTTCCACTTCAAGGACTTTATTAAAGTCCATAAGTGCAAGAACTGGAGCTTCTATCATCTTTTTTTATGGTGTTGAAGCTTCAATCCATTGCTTTAGTCCATTCGAACTTGCCTCCCTACATGCAATTAGTGACAAGTGCGATGATGGTGCTGAAATTCCGGATAAAGCTTCGATAAAATGTTGCCAAGCAGTGGAAAGAACAAACCTCTGAAAGGGTTCGTGAGGTGAGTCACTACGCAATGGCCTTGATTTTCTCTTGATCAACATTGATCCCTTCTGCAGACACAATATACCCCAAAAACGCAACACTATCGACAAGGAATGAGTGCTTTTTTAAGTTAAAAAATAGTGACTCCCTCCGTAATACATCAAATATTTGTCGAAAATGATCAAAAGATAAACAAATGCATTAGGGCTAAAAACAAGAATATCATCAAAATATACAACTAAGAACTTCCTATAAAAGGGCAAGAGTACCTCTGTCATCAACCTCTTGAGAGTCTTAGCGCATTTGAAAGGCCAAATGGCATGATGAGCCAATCATACAACCGTCTCGAGTCTTAAATGCAATCTCCCACTCGTCCCCAGGCCGAATACATATCTGATAATATCCGCTCCGCATGTCAATCTTTGAAAAGACCTTTGCTCCATGCAACATGTCTAGCATATTGTCCAAGCAAAGAATAGGAAATTGGCACTTGATAGTAATCTAGTTGATCACACAACTGTCCACGCACATCCTCCAAGATCCATCTTTCTTAGGGGTTAATAATGCAAAAACAACACACAATAGCATGCTTTCCCGAATTAAACCATTCTGTAGTAACTTGGTAACCTGTTAGTGGAGCTAAGCAATATTTAGCTAGACTCATTCGGTAGTGCGCAAGATTCGGTAGACTTGAACCTTGCACTACATCAATGTGATGCTCCCCCAGGTTGGGGCTTGGCTTATTATTGGACGTTGGCCCATTGTCCCTCGACCTATGGGAAGCCTTGTAGTTGCCTTACGTGGGAAGTTAGCATGTTGCCCCATCACCAATGACAGCCCTCGTGGGGCACCAAATCGTCTCACAAGTCCTCAATTAATTATCTAATCGGCCTTGAACGCAAGTGTATGTGCATCGGACATTTCAAGAACATCTTTGAAAGCCAATTCATTTCTAATATCTGGGCTAAGACCATTAAGATATCTAAAAATCTTTTGGTCTTCATACTAACAAAACCATGCCCCTGATGTTAAGATATGGAACTCCTCGGTGTATTCATTTACTGACTTGTTATCTTGATGTAAATTGTGACATCTTTGATAGAGGTCACAGGCTCAAGTTGCAAGTAAGAACTTCCCTTTTAACTTCTTTTTCATCATTTCTCAAGAATTTATTTTCTCCTTACCTTGATGGATTTGTTTAGTTTGGAGATCATCCCACCATGCTAATGCGCACCCGGAAAACTTCACTACTACTAACTTCACCTTCCGATCATTTACGACTTCCTTATGCTCGAACACTTTTTCCACCTTGCTTAGCCAATCAATCAAGTCGTCAACATGCAACCAGCCATGGAATTTCGGACTTTCTACCTTAACTTCAGGCTCTCGATCACGTTCCAACAATCGAAAGATTCGATCATTGGCGTCTTTATAAACCAAGACCGCCCATAGTTGGTTAGGACTTTAGTAGGGACCTCCTCCTATATGTTCAAATGCTCCAACTTCGGTCTACGGATTTCCTCCATGCTGGAGGTGCCCCACTTGATTAATGAGGTTTTCTACCGCATGCGTGAGTTGATCTACTTGCTCCATGAGTGTGCGGATCAATTGGGTTGCACAAACTCTTCCTGTGTCAACCCCTTTAAAGCCATTAGAAGATAGTGTAAAGTCAAAAAATCCCAAAGACGACCCCGCTCTAATCCTAAAATGGTGCAAACCAGTTATCGAGTCAATGAGATCTCAATACCCAAATTGCAAAGAAATTAATATATATATATATATATATATATATTCACTAGAACAATGGAATAAAGAAGGAGAGATCTTTCATTGATACCAACCTTTTTCTCTTACAAAAATAAGAACCATACTTAGAAAATTATTCGAATGCTCCTGCACCACCACCACCCTTTTATAGATCCTAAAGGAATCCAATGCAGGGGCATTTTCACACTAGGCTCGAGTGGGGTGGCCTGTGGGATGCAGGGGCACACTTGGGGTGGGCGGCCCGTGTGAGGTGGGTGGCTCGTGTGAAGCGGAATCTATGTGAAGTGGGGCCCACGAGGGGGATTCGGTTGAGGTCCTAACCCACGGGATGTGGGGCTTGAGCTATGAGATAAGGGGATTGATTCACCATGCTCTATCAATTCGAGCTTTTAAAGCAAGTGGTTAATTGTCATGCATCAAAGTGGTATCAGAGCGGGAGGTCTCATGTTTGAGACTCCTCACCGGGGATGATTAATGCAAGAGCATTTTCGCACCAGGCTCGAGTGAAGTGGCCTATGGGATGCAGGGGCAGACTTGGGTGGGCGGCCCGTGTAAGGCAGGTGGCTTATGTGAAGTGGAATCCATGTGAAGTTGGGCCCACGAGGAACTCATATCTTCAATCATATCAATTACACACTAATCACATCTTTAAATCAACCCCTCATATTTCCCAAAAACAGTGAATTATAATCCCCAAATCTATAAATAATCAACCCAAAAATCAGCACATGTTGGGCTATACAGTGGGCTATGATCCCATATCTTGTCGGGCCCTACAATGGGCCTAGATGGGCTTAAGTGGGTTGGGCCCTACAATGGGCCTAAGTAGGTCTTGTGCCTGCACCGTTAATGGTCTAATTGGTGAATTCAAGGTGGTGGGCGGGGAGAGGGGTGTAAGTTAGCGATCTCCAGTATATGGATGACACGATCCTCTTTTATGATGCAGATTTGATGGCAGTTGATAACCTTCAAAAGATTGTTATTTGCTTTGAAGTGGTATCGAGTTTAAATGTTAATGCGGCCAAGTATGAAGTGTTGGGGATCCATCTTGAGAGAGAGGAGTTATCTCCTTTTACAGATTATTTTGGGTGTAGATGCAGAGTTTTCCCCTCTACCTATCTTGGGTTGCCTCTGTGCATAGAGAAGTCGACAAAGTACCTTTGGGACAAGGTCATAGAAAGAATTGAAAGGAGTTTCTCTTCTTGGAACTATCTCTCATTGGATGGGCATTTGACTCCTATTAAAACAACTTTCTCTAACATGTCTATCTATTTCATGTCCCTTTTTAAGTGCCCTAAATCGGTGTTAGATAGGCTTGACAAGGAGAGATTTCTTTTAAAAGGTGCCCGACGAAAAAAGAAAGTTTAATTTGCTCAAATGGGTAAAAGTCTGCAAAACTTTAAGCGAGGGAGTGGCTAGCTTGAAAGATCTAGGTCTTATAAATGATGCCCTTCTTGGAAAGTGGCATTGGAGGTCCATTTAGTTTGGAGACTGAAAAACTTTGGAGAGAGATTCTTGTATCCAAATACAAAATTCAAATGGGTGGTTAGAGCATAAAGTCTTCCTCACTTTACCATGCTTCCCATCTTTGCAAGACTATTGTTGCCACCGAGCATAAGTTTTGCCAAGGCATTTCCTTTGCCCTTGAAAAAGGGAATGCGGGCTTCTGGTTAGACATGTAGTGTGGTGAGAGGCCGTTGCAAGATCTTTTGCCAAGCAATGCTAGTATTGTCGTCCACCGTTCCATCTTAGTTGATCGTTGCTACTCCATAGAGGAAGAGTCCATTGTTTGGTCTCCACCTCGCTGGAGAAATTTGATGGATGATGAGTTCGAGGAGCTCATTAGTACCTTGATCACCCGAAGTTAGTTGCGCCTTCACCTCAGGAAGAAGATTTGATGATTTGGGAAGAGCATAGTTCCAGCGTATTCTTGGTGCGATCTTTTTATAACTGATTTCTAAGTCGGCTTCTCCATCTTCTTTGCGTCACACTTTTAGTCGTATGGCGCCCCTCCAAGGATTGAGGCTTTTGTTTGGCTTATGGGAAGGAAAAGAGTGCCAACCATTGATAACCTTAAAAGGCAATCCCTGATCCTCCTCGACATCTACTTGATGTGTATGGGCGATGCGGAATCGATCGACCATCTCTTTATCCATTGTCGCTTAACATGCAAACTTTGGTATCACTTCATCTCCCTTTTCCATGTGTCTTGGGTGATATATGTTGACCATCTACTATGGGGCTTGCTACAAAGCCGTAGTGGTTAATTCGCGAAAAGCCATTTGGAGGGTTGTTGCTATGGGGATTTTCGGGTTTATTAGGAAAGGCAGAAACAGTCGATGTTTTCAAGATAAGGATCCATCTGTTGAAGAGATCATTTTCTTAGTGAAAAGCGTTGTTTCGGAATGGGCTCCTTAAAGCAGTTGCGCCCACTAATCTTTCAGCTTGGTTTTTGGCCTAGCTATGGGTTGTGTTCTTTACCATCTTTTGACGGTTTCTTTTAATAAATTTGCAATTCTCTCAAATAAATTGCAAAAAGTTAAAAGCAGCTAACATTTTGAAAATATCGTGATATCATCATGATAGTATCATTTAATCAAATTGCCACAAAAAATATTGGCAATATTTGTCACACTGCCTTCAGCCATAGGGTCAAGAATTTGATTGGAAATCTTTGGCCCTACAAAATTGAGCTTGTATTCACAAGAGATCTTTGGTGAGAATTGTTGAATGGAAATCTTTGGCCCTATCAAAATAGAGTTTTGCATTGTGGTGGACGGGACTTAAGGCTGAAGAAGGGGAAGGATGGGAATTCATCTTAGTTCTTTTCGGTCGTTCTGCTGTCTAGTTCTGCCTCTTCAATGTGCCTCTAAAATTCTAGTATGAGGAGGATCTAGTGGCTATCGGTTCCAATGTTGGGGATGCCATCACCATTGACAATGTCACCTTAAGGTGGGAAGAGCTCCGATGGGCCCACATACGTATTAGGTTAAAACATGCAGCTACAGCTCCCCCTTCTGTCCCTATTTCTGTTGGTGAGGTGAAGTTGAAGGTCAGGGTGATCCATGAGGATGTTTAAGGGCAGTTATCTGTGTTTCCTCCCGTCAGAATTCATGGCGGTAGGCACGAAAAGGTATCTACGGTCGCGGGCTACAACCCCTTCAGTGGGCCTGCTCCTTACTATTCCCATGAACGACCTAGTCTCTCGAGGTATTCGTGTGAGATGGGAATGGCCCCTCCTTCCAGTGCGAAACAGACTGTTGAGAGGATGTGGACACATGGACCATCCATTTCATCAAATTCCCCAAATGAGGGACACCTAGCAAATCTGGTCTGTCCTTTTTGTTGTCTTGTATTCTTCACTTCTCTCCATGTGTAGATAGGTGTCTGTGAGAGACATCCCACATGGAGGAACAAGATGGAATCTCTTGAAGCTTCTGTAGATGAGCAGATCGATCTACAACATGTGTTCATGCTAATGCCGATATGCGCATGCCGCATGTATTGTGTGGTATACACGGCTTGTACCTGGCCGCTTTTGTCCTTGTTGAGAGACAATTAGCCTCTAGTCAATCTCTGCCGAATGCAAATGCAATAATCAGGGGCAGTCGTCCTGTCATATCTATGCCAGCCTCATGTAGAGTAATGGACACATGTCAAAGGGAGAGGGAACCTTCGCCACCTTTGTTTTCCGAGGCATTGGAAGGTTCAACGCGCAGCGATCATGATGGGAGCCTTCTATCACTTGCCAACCTTTGCAGGTATGATTCAGATATCGACAATCTCTCTTCCCTCCCTACTGACAATATGAGGCAACAACGTGTGGCTCCCCCAGGTCAAGAAGAGATGGAGACAAATTTATTATGGGTGGCGAATCTCTCTTCGAGGTCAACACGTATAGCGCTACTTCTTCTACTTTTTCACCAGATTGCATGGGCTATCGGGAGTTGGAGCCAGAAAGTCTTTCTTATCAGGTCAATCGTGTATCTTCCCCAAACTGTGCGAGCTCCTTTTTCCAATTCTTAAATGTGGAGCAGGCGGTTAACCATCCCACGCCTGACCTTTCTCTCTTTTCTCCTGTGCTCCCCCCCGATACAGCTTCTGTTAGTTAAGGGCCCTTAAGTCTTATGCTCTTTGTCCATTTCTCTCCTGATGCTCAACTCTTAATCCCTTTCATGGGAACGGGCCTGGCATGATATGTGTGAGTCTATCGGCCCTCACAAGTGTAGCAATGCGATGGGCGTTGCCCCCCCTCTAGTCTACTTTCCGTTTGGACGACACCCATAACCCAACCCCCCCCCCCCCCGGTAACCTTCTCTCTCTGATCCTTTCTCCGAGAACTATGGAAAGTCTATGGGCTGCTATTGGGGGAAAAAATGGTGAAGGGATCCTATTTATCATGTGGGGAGGCTTCTTGGGTGGTTTTCGATGATCATGACGAAAATGATGTTGTTCTATTTCAACTTATGGAATAAAGGGGCATTCAACTCTCGACCGGGGTGGTGCAAAAGAGATCCATAAGTTTGGCTAAGGCCAGCAAGGAACTCATCAACCTAGGGGTTAACCTAGATGGGGATTTCATAAGATGGGGATTTCATAAGGTTCTCCTAGGGTGAGAGAAGAAGAGGGGTCAAAATGGTTGTCCAATGAATATCATATCTTGGAATGTCTGAGGGTTGGGATGCCCCCAAAAAATGCATCCACATTAAGTCAATTTGTAGGTCTAAAGCTAGTATTGCTGTTGTGCATGAATCTAAGCACCAGTCTATTAACACGAGTGTTGTAAAGTCCATTTGGACAAGTCAGCTGATTGGGTGTCTCTGTGTTTTGATGGGGCGTCAAGGGGAATTATAGTCATGCGGAATCCCTCTTTACGGCATAAGGAAGACACTTGGGTGAGTTCTTTTTCAGTTAATTTGGTCTTTTTGGAAATTTTTTCAGGCTTACAGTGGGTCTTCTTTGGAGTTCATGGCCCATACCGCGTCTTGATGACATGTTAGACATGATGGCCAATGCTATTATCTTCCCAAAATTGGACCTCAAAAGTGGTTATCACCAAATTCGTAAACACCCTAGTGATGAGTGGAAGACGGCCTTCAAGACGAAGGATAGGCTATACGAGTGGCTTATTATGCCTTTTGGGCTGACTAATGCCCCGAGTACCTTCATGCGTATGATGACCCAAGTGTTGAGGCCCTTCATGGGGAAATTCCTGGTCGTCTACTTTAATGATATCCTGATTTATAGCATGACCAAGGAACAACACCTCAACTATATGAGGCAAGTTTGTAGGATACTTGGAGCTAAAAAGTTGTACGCCAACCTAAAGAAGTGTGCGTTTATGTCTAATAGTGTTATCTTCTTAAGTTTTGTTATGTCATCTGAGGGAGTGTCGACGGATCCCAAGAAGGTCGAAGCCATCATCAATTGGCCTAAACCGCACAGTATTCACGAGGTACGCAGCTTTCACAGCTTAGCCACCTTCTATAAACGGTTCATTCGAGGCTTCAGTTCCGTTATGGCTCCCATCACGGATTGCATAAAAAATTGAGAGTTTCAATGGACGAAAGCAGCCTCGAAGGCCTTCAAGGAGATAAAAGTCAAGATGAATAAAGCTCCAGTCAGGCGACTTCCGGATTTTTGAAAGTTTTTGAAGTCACGTGTGACGCGTTAGGAGTCAGCATAGAAGTACTTAGTCAGGAAGGGCACCCCGTCGCCTTTTTTAGTGAGAAACTGAATGAGGTGAAACAAAAATACTCCACCTATGACAAAGAATTATATGCGGTAGTGCAATCATTACGCCACTGGCGACATTATCTATTACCGCATAAATTCGTCTTGTTCTCATATCACGAGGCCTTGAGATATCTGAACTCTCAGAAGAAATTAAACCCTCGGCACGCAAGTGGGTCTAGTTCCTTCAAGAGTACACTTTTGTGCTTAAGCACAAGGCCGGTGTAGAGAATAAGTCTGCCGACGCGTTGATTCATCAAGTCGCGTTACTCAATTCCATGAGCGTCAAAGTCACGGGGCTCGAGCGTATCAGAGAGGATTATTCTGAGTACCCAGATTTTGGAGTTGTGTACGCATCGTTATTAGGGAGTCCATCAGGAGCTAGCAATGAGTACTTGATATTGAACAGATATTTGTTTAGGAGTGACCGTTTATGCATACCTCGCACCTCCCTCCGCGATTTTCTTGTCTGAGAGTTACATTCAGGAGGGGTTGCGAGTCATTTTGGTCGAGACAAGACCATTGCCCTAGTGGAGGATAGATTTTATTGGTCAAGCCTCAAGCGAGACGTAGCCGAAATTATAGGGCAGCGTCGTACTTATCAACTGACAAAGCAGAAAAAGCAGAATACGTGGCTATACACCTTTGCCAGTTCCATTTGCCACTTGGCAGGACATCAGTATGGACTTCGTGCTTGGGCTTCCCAAGACTATTCGGAAACACGATTCCATATTTGTTGTCCTGGACCGTTTTTCTAAAATGGCCCACTTCATCCCTGGTTCGAAGACCTCTAATGCATCTTATGTTGTCAAGTTGTTCTTTAGTGAGGTTGTCAAGCTTCATGGGTTACCCAAAACCATAGTGTATGACCGTGACGTGCGATTCATGAGTTATTTTTGAAAGACACTATGGCATATGAAGAATACTAGGCTGCAATTTTATTTTGCCTACCACCCTCAGACCGATGGTCAGACTAAGGTGGTCAATAGGAGCCTAGGAAATTTGCTCAGGTATTTAGTGGGGGAGCACACCAGGACGTGGGACACTGTACTACCTATCGCCGAGTTTATATTTAATAGTTCTGTCAATAAATCCACAGGTTTAAGTCCTTTTGAAGTTGTTACCAGTTATAAACCTAGGAAGCCTATTGATCTTGTCCATATGTCCCTGTCCCATAGGCCATCAGAGTCTGTAGAGTCCTTTGCACATCATATTCATTCATTGCATCAAGAAATCAGGCGAAAGATCAATACTAGTAATGAACATTACAAAATTTCTGCAGACCAACATAAACGATTCAAGGAATTCAATGTAGGGGACTGTGACGGTCTACATTAGGCCAAAGCGGTACCCTCGAGCCATTCGAAAATTATACGCGCATAGTGCTGGACCATTCAAAATTATAAAACGAAACAGTCCCAATGCATGTGGTAGATCTTCCACTTTCCATGGGAATTAGTTCCACATTCAATGTAGAGGATATAGTTGCATTTCAAGGGACTACTGATATATTGTCCAGCCCTTCACCTAACCATCCTGATTCCCCAGATCTTTCTCTTGATCCATGGCCCCTTCCCGACCCATCTTCCCAGCTTCTACCCCCCATACCTACCCTTCCCACACCCAGAGAGGAGTTAGAGGATATTCTAGACTATTAGATAGTATCGACGTTGGACGGCAGCTCTCAAAAGTTCCTTGTCAAGTGGAAGTCATGCCCAGCTTCAAACAGTACGTGGCTCACCGAGGAAGAGCTTCAGAGACTTAATCTAGACATCTTGGAACGGTTCAGGAGCTTTGTTTCGCCGATGGCGAAACCTTCGCAGCTGGAGAGAGTTGATAGAGACATCATGCGCACGCCCCTCACCCCGCACATGTATTCGAGGAGGCAGGTCCCAATTTCGATTTGAATCGACGACGACATCTTTGGAGGGCCTTACAGTTAGGGGCTGCACTATGGAGCATTGGAGTGGACCCGATCATCATATAGATTCTACCATTGGATCTCATAATCGTGGCCCACTACCTTAGATGATTTAGGATTTTGAGTTTTGACTATTTTCATTAATAGAAACATCATGAACGGTTTTGATTGCTTCAATTAGTTATTATTTTATTTACTTCAACTTTAAATATTAGTGTGCGCACATGGCGCAAGGGTAAAATTGTCTTTTTGGGTTTAGGGTTTTCTTATAAATAAGCAACCCCATGTAGGTATTCTCAATGAAGTTTATGAATAAAAAATTCAACGTTTTCTTCTTCTATCTCTTTCGGTTGAATAATCGAATTGGGTGCGAAACTCTCCTTTCCTCGAAGGGCTAACTACCGTAGTGCGAAGCCACAACCATCTCGAATCATCCTCACTTCATTATGCCCCACATTCATCATCCTCTTCACCCCTTCCACCTTCAAATTCACCCTCTTTCGTATCCAAGTTCTATCCTATAACAGTGCACAAACAGATTTTCAGATTCTGGCCCATTTGAGGGGCTGAAACTTTGGCGGAGCACCACGCATAAACTGTGCATCGGATCGACACGAAGTTTGGCATGGAGGCAGTCCTACCTTGGTCGATCCTAGCCTAGGAGTCGATTTCTTACTTTGTGGGCCCCACACACGTGTGGACGAGTGGTCGCGCACATGCGCCCAGGGCCAGCTGTTGTCCACGCACGTGGCTCATCTCAGGTTCTATCTTTCCTCTATTTTCCTCCTCTTTAGACTTAAATCTAGATCCTTAACCCTAAAGAATCTCAAATCCCAATTATCCACAAATTTGCAAACCCTAGATTTTCCCCCGAATTGAAACATGATGAATCTTTTGAATTGGGAAACAATCCTTAGCAAGAATAGTTGAATCTTATACTCCTTTGGGCTTGTTTGGTTTATAATTTTATTTGATCCAGCCCTAAACTTGTGTAGGCTTGGACCCCCATAGATTCCCCTTTTTGAATGTTTGATAGTATGTAGGATGTGGAATTTTTTTACTGTTTAAATTGGTATAATCATGAGCTTGATTTCTTGCATTCCACATTTAATTTCATGTCCTACATCAGATATCCCCATGGGGGTTGTGAAATTCACCTGGTCTAATGGTCAAGCACCTCCCTCCATGTCTTTATTAGATAGGTTTCTTGTTTCCCCTAAGTGGGTTTAGCATTTTTCGCTCTCTAGTCAATCCAATCTCCCTAAACCATATCGGATCATTGTTCGGTCCTTCTACAAGTTGAGGAGCTGAACTGAGGGCCCAAGCCCTTTAGATTTGAGGTAGGATGGCACGAAGTTGAGGGTTTTCGGTCCTTAATGACCGGTGGTCTTCTTTTGAGGTTGAAGTCTAGGCAGATTTCAAGCTATTATAAGAATTAAATATGTTGAAGGCTAAGCTCATGCCTTGGAAGCGAGAAGTGTTTGGGCTCGGGGTAGGGCTGTACACGAGCAGAGTTAGCTCGGTAGCTCGCTCGACACGACTCGGATCGAAGTAGAGTTCGAGCCGAGTCGAGCTAATTTTTGGAGCTCGAAACGAGTTCGTGCCAAGTTCAATCTTGCCCTAGCTCGACTCGACTCGACTCAAATACTACTCGAACTCAGTTCGACTCAGTACAAGGTATATATACCCTTCAAAAAAACAAAAAAAAAAAAAAAACCTACCCGTTTTCAAAAACCATCCCAGCTCGCACGAACCCTAGACTCTCCTCCCTAACCCTCTCTTCCACCCTTCCTCCCCCTCTCAGTTGGCTATGTTAACCTTCCATCTCTCTCTCTCTCTACTCTCTCCCTCATCCTCCCTTACCCGCACGACCGCACCGACGCACGGCCGTCCAATCTCCCTACTCTCTCCCTCCTCCCTTACCCACACAGCCCTCTCTACTCGTCTCTCCCTCCTCCTCCCTTACCCGCACCGCCACACGACCGTTGTCCGATCTCTCTACTCTCTCCCTCCATAGAAATCGAAACTCAGCTCGAATACTCGAACTCGAAACATGCTCGAAGACTCGAACTCGGCCGAGCCAAGCACGAGCTGTTGTTCCGAGCTCGAAGGTCAAGCCGGCCGAGCACGAGCTGAGACTCGAGCAGTCCGAGTCGAGAACGAGCTGGGCAAAGCTCGGCTCGGCTCGACTTGTGTACACCTCTAGCTCGGGGAACTTGAGATGGGACTCATGGTTGTTCATCATCCAAACATTGGACATAAAAGAAGAAGGTGGTCTGTTGTCTGATTTAGAGCGAGCTGATAGAGATAAGTTCTCTTCTGACTATAAAACTAGGGTTCGAGATGAGCAGATCAAGTGGAGCTAGCGCTTAAGGGCTGTCTGACTAAAGGAAGGTGATAAAAACACCAAATACTTTCATAGAATAACCCAGGCCAAGTGCATCTCTTCCTTGTTAGTTGATGGGTTTAAATTGGTTGACAAAGGCCCCATTGTGAGGCTATTGTTGATTATTCTCAATCCTTGCTCACGGATGAGGGTATCCAGAGACCGCTACTTGATAATTTAGTCTTTGATTCTCTCTCTTCGGAAGAGGCTCCGCTCTAAAGGTCCTCATCCATATTAAATAAGTTAAGGAAACTATTTGAGCCCTAGGGAAGAATAAAGCACTGGGCCCTAATGGCTTTCCTTAAGCCTTCTTCCAAACTTTTGGGGACCTTGTTAACTTTGACTTGATGGCTTTTGCAAATAAGTTTTTGAAGGGGATACCCTCTCCCCCCTCCTGTGATGGTGGCCAAGGCCCTAAGCAAGATGTTAAGTAGAGGACAAATCGAGAGTTTATTTGGGAGCTTTCAAGTTTCAAATTTTCCTAAGGTAATTAACCATCTTGAATTTGAAGATGATACCTCCTGTTCTGTGAGGCTTTTAAGTCTAAGGTGGCTAATCTCTGGTTTGTTATCAGATGGTTTAAGGTGGTTTATGGCCTTAATATCAATTTAGCTAAAAGCAAGCTTTTATGTATTAATATTTCCCAGGAAGTTATCCAATTAGCTGAGGTTTTGAGCTACTAGGGTGGCTCCTTACCTTCGTCTTATTTGGGCCTCCCGCTATGTTTAAGAAAGCCCGTGCTTCGTCTTTGGGACAACTGACATGGTGGTGGAGAGATGGAGAGGAAGCTATCTCCTTGGAAAATCAAATTTTGCTCCATCAGCGATAGAATTACTCTTCTAAAAGCTTTTCTCTCCAATCTCCCCTTGTACTTTGTCCCTATTTAAGTGTCATAAGTCAATGTTGGCTTGGATAGATAAGCTGAGAAGGGATTTCTTGTGCCAAGGTGGTGCGGCTAATAGGAAATTTCACCTGTTAAATTGGGAAAATGTTTGTAGACCTATGAGGAAGGAGGGGCGTGGATTAAGAGCCTTGTAATTGTTAATAAGGCTATGTTGGGTACGTGGATGTGGAGGTTCGACGTAGAGTCAAGTCTATGGAGAAGGATTATTGATGCCAAGTATGGTTCCTCCCCTTCAAGTTGGTGGATTAGTGAGCCTTCCATCTATAGGGCTTCCTTGTGGAAATTGGTGCCTAGGTTTGCCTCTCTTCTAGCTGAGGGCTTTTTGCCATCGGAGAGGGGTCCAGGGTTAGTTTTGTGGACAATGTGTGGTGTGGGGACATTCCTCTTCGCAGTTTTTTCCGCTCCCTAGCCAACCATTGTCCAATGGCAAAAATCTCAGCTGCTAATTGTTTTTTTAATCAGGGCTCTGGGGAGTGTGGTTACCTCCCTGTCGCAAGTGAGTTGAATGATTTAGAATTTAGTGATTTGGTTGCTCTTTTGGCTCAATTGAAAGGGATTGTGCCGACTCTAGGAGTTAAGGATTCGCTTGTGTGGCGCTTTAGCAAGGCCAGGGTTTTCTCAATTAGGTCATTGTTCATGTTGTTGTCCCAACCTGTTCTTGTTGCTGCTCCTTGCCATACAACGTATGTGTGGGTCTTATAGTGCTCCCCTCGAGGTTGCAGCTTTTGCTTGGTTAGTTGGGATGAATAGGATCCTAACCATCAACAAACTGCGTAAAAGATTCTTCGTCTTGCCTAATGCTTGCCCTCTTTGTCTAGGCGTTGAAGAGTCAGTCAATCACTTGTTCATCCATTATTCCTTCTCCTGCATTCTGTGGTTTGGCATCCTTAGATCCATGAATATTAGTTGAGTAATATTATTCTCTATTGAAGGCTTGTTCTGGTCTTGGCACCATGGTGAACGAGGTTTTCTCGGAGTTGTTGGGTGGAGGATTGCCCTCTTAGCTGCCCTCTAGTCCATCTGGTTGGAAAGAAACGATCAGTGTTTTGACAACATTAAAGGTTCTGCGAGTGGGGTCTATAGCCGAGTCTCTATGTTTGTAGGGGAGTGAGCTCCCCAAGGGTTTTTAGGCTTTTGCTTTTTCTAGTTTGGGTTGGCTTGTGTAGGTTTGCTTTGTTTTTTGGTTTTCTATTTTTGTTTCTTGCTTGTTTTTCTTTATGGTGCTTGACTTTACTAAATTGCATCATCTTTCCAAAAAAAAAAGTTGTAAATAGAAAATACATCAAGAAGCATGTAGAAAGACTCTTTTAACAAACTTATGGGGCCGGATCTAACAGCAGATGTAGATTGCATTGAAATAATGGTATATCATGGATGTAAAATCCTTATTTTGGAACCAAAAATTCAAAAATGTTTAGTCTAAGCATTGAAGAGGATTTCTAAAACGATACTTGCAATCATAAGGCAAGGACAGGTTGACCTTGCACCCTCTTACACAAACTGTGACTTCAATACTCAATACAGCTGCAAGTATAGGACCACATATTTTGAAAAAGAGATGAAAAACAGGCCAGAGTCAAATGCTATACATAATACATTACCAACCTTGGAAGTTGTGTACCCAGCAGCAAGGGCAAGGACAGGTTGTACTGCTATATAGAGTCCCGGAACATTAAATGTCTCAAACATAATTTCTCCTGTGTATTCCCGATTTTCAGGAGCAGTGAGAGGACTCTCAGTCAGAAGGAAGTAGTGGTCCTCAGGGTCACAACGCAAGTAATTGAATATGCACTGCTGCCAGAATCTCTCCATTGTATCCCAATTCTCCACCTGCATAAGGGCACTCATAAGTGTGATACAGTTTCTGACAAGAGGACATACCAATCCTCTCCGGCATAAACATATTACCTGACCATGATGAATAGGGTAGCTGAGATTATATGTACTGCTTGAGCGAGACCGTGACAGAGCCTCGTCTCCTATGAAGAAATCAAGATCAGCCATGACACCTGCACTATGCTGTGCTAGCCAATTTCCCTTTGCAGAACCCCTTGACTGATTCAAAAAGGACTCATTGACGGCCACAACAGTAGGTATAATGAAGCATGGCTCAACATTGCCAGCAAATCCCATCTTGGTATACCTACGAGTAGCAACCTCTAGCAGTGTCAGAAAAGAAAAACACTATAAAGCAGTATAGCATGGTTCTGATCAATTCCAATGGAAGTAATACGAAAACATATGAGAATGATGATGAGAAATGGTAATGAAAATTTTATTATAAAACAATCAAAATTTTATTATAAAATGGTAATAAAAATTTTATTATAAAACAATCAAAAAGAGCAGGACAAACATGATAACAACAGAAGGATGATGAGAAATCTCCAAACCCAAAACACAGCCTCCCCATCACATTGACCAGTTAAGTCATCATTACTTCATCCCACAAATCTGAACCATGGCCCACACAATCACCTTTCCTCTTCCTCTAAGAAAACCACCATTTGCTGATTCCAACTAGTTTGAAAATTTCAAGTTGTTTCTATCTATCCATATCAACCAAACACCCAGTAGGAGCAAAAGATTCCATAATAGTCAGGTCCTTTTTTTCCACCCCTTCCCCAGCTCCATGATTCAAAAAGGTCTTCAATCATTCCCGGCATCACCAAGCCATCCCTAAGAGCTCAAACAGCCCCTCCATATTTCCAAAGCAAATGTTCAATGGATTAAAGAGTGGTATCCAAACATCCCCTTAATTGTTCTTGATCAAAGAGCCCCTCAAACTACCAAAGCAAATGCTCAATTAGCCACCTCTTTAATGGTTGGCTGTTGGGCCAATCTTCATCTCCTAGGACTTTTATCTTTCAGCAAAATAACAGATATTTTGGATATGTTTATGTTAGGGCCAATTCCCTTTATTTTGATTGACATGTTTTCATGGTTTAGATTTTCTTTGAGGCAACTCATAACCTTCTTTGAGGCAACAGAAAGTTAAAGAGTTATAGATTGAGCCCTTCTGGGTGAATGGACTTGGCGCTCCATATTTGAACGAGGTCCAAATTGCTCTTACATCCAAAAATCCCTTTAAGAAAGACCAAAACACAAAATTCTCATCAATTTTTGTAATGTGCAAGATTTATGTTTGGTGAAAGCATTTTTTTTAAGAGATAACAGCAATTTTATTAGAAAGCTCGCAAAAAGCCAAAAAAAAAAAAAAAATACAGCCCGAACAGAAACAAAAGGACTCGAAAAAGAGGGCCAACCGAGGCGGGAAGGACGAGAGGATCAGGAAGGGCACGCCTCTAGTGTACCAGTATGCCCTAGTACAAGAGAACTGGGAAGGACACCTCTAGTGTACCAGTTTTAGTGCCCACAGTGTTGGGTAAAACACAATCTGTTAATCTAGAACAATTTGAATTTTGTCTGGTAAGCAATTTGATATGGGCCAGTCAAGGCTGGAAGGACGAGAGGAGTAGGAAGAACGCACCTCTGGTGTACCAATACGTCCTAGCATGAGAGGACAGGGAAGGATGCACCTCTAGTGTACCAGTTTTAGTGCCCATAATAAATGCTGGTAAAACGGAATCTGTTAATCTAGAACAAATTGACTTTTGTCTAGTAAGCAATTTGCTATTCTAGAATCGAAATTAAAACCCAAAAACACCATCCATCAAGTCTCCACAGATCTACCATTTTAAGATGCAATCTCACTTTGTTTGTTGGCTGAAGATCAACAACATCATCATCTAAGCCTTATCCCAACTAATTGGGGTTAGCTACACAGATCTTCTTCCGTCATTCCACTTTATCAAGGACCATATCCTTAGTGAAACCATTGGTCATCAAATATTTTCTTACGACCTGCACTGATGCAAGACAATTAACCACTTGCTCAAAAAGCTCAAACTGATAGAGCACGGCGAATTAATCCCTTTACCTCATAGCCCAGGCACCAAATCCATGTGTTAGGTCCTCGACTGAATCCTCCTCGTGGGCCCCAAATCCATGGGTTCCGCCTCACACGGGGCCCAAATCCATGGGTTCCGCGGGCCGCCTACCCCGAGTGTGCCCTTGCATCCCACGGGCCACCCAACTTGAGCCGGGTGTGAATATGTCCGCGCATTAATCACCCCCGATGAGGAGTCTCAAACACGAGACCTCCCGCTCTGATACCAATTTGATGCAGGACAATTAACCACTTACTCTAAAAGTTCAAACTGATAGAGTATGGCAAATTAATCCCCTTATCTCATAGCACAAGCCCCAAATCCATGGGTTAGGTCCTCAATTGAACCCTCCTCGTGGGCCCCAAATCCATGGGTTCCACCCCATTGTGGGCCCCAAATCAATGGGTTCCGCAAGCCACCCACCCCGAGTGTGATCCTACATCCCACAAGTCATGCCACTTGAGCTCGGTGTGAAAATGCACCTGCATTATCCGCAGCATCCTTTTGGGCCTTCCCCTTGCCTTTTTAGAGCCTTCAACTTGAACCCACTAACTCCTTATAATTAGTGCAATTCTTGGTCTCCATTGCACATGGCTAAACCTTTTAAGTCTACTTTCCCTCATCTTATTACCTATTCAATTTAGTGCTACTCCTTAGTCCTCAAATGCATTCATTTCTAATGTAATCCTTCCTTGTCTTATCACTGCCACTCATCCATGTCAACAACCTCATTTCAACTATGCTCATCCTATGAACATGTTGTTCTTTGACTGTCTAACATTCTGTCTCATAAAGCATGGCTGGTCGTACGTTATCCTATCAAATTTCCCTTCAGTGTCATTGGGATGCAGCGATCACTAGAACTCCAGAGACACATCTCCATTTCACCCACCTAACAATAATTCTATGAGCAACATCCTTCTTAGTCTCCTCTCTCATGAACAACTAACCCGAGATACTGAAATGGTCATTTTGTGGTACTTCTTGGTCAGCAATCATAATGAACTCCTTGATTCCACTCATAGTGTTACTAAAAATTGCATTCCATATACTTTGTTTTAGACTTTAATTCGACTAATCTTAAAAACTTACAGTCTAAAGCATCTCTCCATAGTTCTAGCTTGGCGTTTACCCCCTCCATCATCTCGTTAATCAGAACTATGCCATCTACAAACAACATACACCTCAAGACCTCTTCCTTCGAATGCCCCATTAACTTGTCCATAACCAATACCAAACAATACAGGCTCAATGTCAACCCCTCCTATAACCCTACAATAACTAGAAACTCGCTTGTCATCGGATGATCCTCACATCATCCCTTTCCAAACTAGTAGCCTTTGCTTAGCTATGGTTACAATAACAATCAGGGTATTTGCGAAGCTGGCATGTCTAGGTAAAATATTGGCAGTGGATCAGCAATAGCGAAATGGGCTATGCCTGCCCAGAAGGTTTATTATGTGCTAGAAGGTTGAAGAATCGACTAACCATCTACACATATACTGCGATATAGTTAGGAAGATTTAGGTAGCAGTTCTAGCTAAGTTTGGGATGCATTGGGTGTTCTTAGAAACTGCATCCACCCATTTGAGAACTGGACAGTTGTTGCGTGGGGCACTGTTGGGAGGTGGCTTTGGCATGGAGCTCCATTTGCAGTTATCTAGAGTGTATGGATGGAAAGAAATAAGCGTATGTTTCAACAGAAAGAATATCTGATGCGTCCTTAGTAAAGTGGATTATTGTTAGATTGGGTAAAGATTAACCGAGGTATCCCGTATCGGTATCGGTTGGCATAATGGTGCCCTCCGATACCGATACGGATACGGGGGTATAATGGCGATACAGGGTCATAATGGCCCATAACGGTGCAATTTATTTTTTTGTACCAAAAAAATATGAAAAAATATGGATTAAATCCGGAATATTCTAAGCATTCCAAATATGCATTCATTTATAAATTGAAACATGTTTATGGTGGTGTAACGGTCCACTCTTTAGTGAGAAGTTGTATCGAACTGTCTGATGAATTTATGAACCAGATAACCTGAATTTGACTACAAAATTCATATATTTAATTTTCTAAATATCTAATTTATATACTTATAAATTTGATATCATTTCTCCCAATAGTTCTTTAAAAAAATAAAATTAAATTCAGGTAGGTGGCATTGCCAATTTGGGGCTGACTAGGAGGACCAATCCATGCCCCAAATCAGCATCAAATTCATGCAATTTATTGGCATTATCCCACTTATGAATTGGTGGACATTTATTGGATAGTGAATCATTAAAAAAATCAAAAGGCCCTATTTTAAAAAAATAAGAGTCAACAAATTAACAATTAAAACTATTCAAACAAATTGATTTTGGCATTGTGAGTTAGCAATTACAGTCCATAATTTAATTGGTAAATTTTAAGTTAATGCATATCTGTGTACAATTTTTTAAGGGCCCGAATTAGGTGGGACTCGGATTGTGAAGTGTAGCACACGAGTGTCAAAGTTTTTTGGGCCCCACCCGTGATGAATGTGTTATATCCACACCGTCCATCCATTTTGCCAAATAATTTTAGGGCATGGGCCCAAAAATGAGGCAGATCCAAAGCTCAGGTGGACCGCATCATAAGAAACAACAATAATTAAACGTCCACCGTTAAAAATTTATTGGGGGCTACAAAAGTTTTAGATCAAGCTGGCGTGTGTGTTTTCCCTTCATCCACGTCAATGTGACCCTATTAACAGGTTAGATGAAAAATAAACATTACAGTGGACCCTAAGAAATTTTTAAGGTACTGGAAAAAAAATACATAAATCCAGATCTTAGGTGGACCACTAGTGGGCCAGGCGGGCCACCTCGATATATCTGTATATCCATGTCGTCAATCCATTTTGCCAACTCATTTTAAGGCATGGTCCAAAAATTCAGGTAGTTTTAAATCTTCAGTGGACCACTAGTGAGCATGCCTTTAAAAGTGGGGCCCACCTCAATGCATTTGTTGTATATCCATGTGGTCCATCCTTTTTGCCCACTTATTTTAGGGCACGGACAAAAAATGAGGCTGATCCAAATCTTAGGTGGATCACAAAATGGGCCTTAAGAAGATTTTAACGGCGAGCATTCAATTCCAACTGCGTGGTCCAATTGAGATTTTAATCCCTTCATTTCAAGGATCATGCTTTAAAATGAACTTGAAAAATTATGAATGGCATGGATTTACCATACATAAATCAAGGTGGGCCCCACCGCACGCAATAAAATAGTGAGTGTGCACTATGCAGCGTGCACTGCAGATTATACAAAAAAAAAAAAAAAAAAAAGCGTGGTACGTGAAAACTTGATCCACGCCATTCCGTTCGGTTTTTCTGGAAAAAGAAAAGAAAGGAGAGGGAAATGAAAGAAAAGAGGGAAAGCAGAGAGAGGGACCGAATCCGAGAGAGAGAGAGAGAGAGAGAGAGAGAGAGAGAGAGAGAAGAAGAAGAAGCGCCACAACCAAGCAACCGCAACAGTTGAGTAGTCCCATTGTAAGAAGAAGAAGAAGAAGAAGAAAAAAAAAAAATGTTTTTTTTTTTTTACCATTTTTTTTCATTTTTCTGTAGGTTTATGGACCGTAACGTTTGTTACGATACCGTAACGGCCGTTATGGGCCGTAACGGCCGTTACGGTCCCGTAACGGCCGTTACGGTCCCGTAACGGCCGTTACGAATCCAAAAAACAGAAGTGCCCCGTTTTGGGGCTGAATCACATAACGGTTGATGCCGTTACCGTTACGTATCGGCCGTTACGGCCGACACGTAACCGATTTGGGATACCTTGAGATTAACCAAAAATTCAGGGGTTTCACAAGGTCTGGGATTATACAAAATTGGGAGGAAATGCTTTACTGTAATTAAGAAGGGTTTATGCTCTGTTCCTGGTCTGAGTCGGTCTTGTGGGTTTGGGTTTGTATCCCTTGTAGGATTCGCTGGTTATTATAGCAGCGCTCTTACAGTCAGTGCTTCCTTGGCCGTCTGCAGTGTGGTATTTGTAGCTTTGCATTTTTGAATAAAGATCTTTTACCCATCGAAAAAATGGAAAGGCACTTGTCTCTTCACTAGTTGTCCTCACATTTGCCACCGTCCCTCGTGCATATCCTTAATCATGCCAATATATCCTCTTGACACTCATTTCTTTCCAAACACCGACCAGATTAACTCTCTAGAACCCTATCATATGTGCCCTCTCTAAATCAATAAAGACCATGCGGAGATCCTTCTTCCTTTCCCTATATTTCTCCATCAATTGTCTAAGCAAGAAAATAGCTCCAATGGTCGACCTTCCTGGCATGAATCCGATTCCAAACTGATTTTCTGAAACATTTGCTTCATGCCATAATCTTTCCTCGATCGCTCTCTCTCAAAGTCTCATAGTACAACTCACGAATTCAATCCTTCATCTAAGCAAATGCAGTGATAACATAGTTGCACAAATATAATCCTTCATCTATTAGATTGACACAATGACTCTATTTGCATTATCGTGTTTGTAAAATGGCTGAGCAATATATTAATTTGGGAATTCTTCAATATAAATATATATAAATTGAGAAAATGCATTGATCGCATAGTTGCACAAATATAATCCTTCATCTATTGGATTGACACAATGACTCTATTTGCATTATCGTGTTTGTAAAATGGCTGAGCAATATATTAATTTGGGAATTCTTCATATATATGTGTGTGTGTGTGTGTATTTGGTATATTAAAATTATTTAATCCAGTAGCCCCTTCCCTAGTCGTTGCTCTCATATAATCATTAGTTTGTTTAGGTCACACGATGATCTCGTCTGTGCTAGCAAGTCAGTAAATTGGTTCTGCAATAATTAAGTTACAACAGTAAAACTATTTACAGAATAGTCCCTTTTCTCTGCAATAGTGTAGCGAGTTGCAATATGTAGCATCTTTTTCTTTTTTGGTACTTTAGAATATAAAAATGTCAGCTCCTTCTATCCTTGATGAACAAAAGTACCTCCAAAGTTAATTGTGCTTACAAATTATAACTGCCATAACTTGATTGAATGTGAAATGCTCTTTTTGGGCCACCCAGTGAATACTGAATAGATCCATCACAAGTTTTCATATGACCTAAGAGGGCGAAGAAAACATTGAGGAAAATCATAGCAGTGGTAGAAGCTTTCGTAATATCGATACTTGTAACAGTAATAAACCCTCGAAGGCCCTTGAATATCGAAAAAAATACTATCGGCCAATATTATCTGTATCGATGGTGAGCGATACGAAACCCGTGGAGGCAATCCGGCCCTTGAACTCGGTCTACACTCCACACCAAAAAAAGGACCGAACGAAAAATCAATTGTGTATTACGGGCAATCCACGTGATATATTGCAAAATATGCATTCAACCGTTGAGATATCTTGAACCCGTTTAGCAAAATATCGTGCGATATCAACATATATTATGACTTCTACCGTTTTTTGTGGGGAATTTAACATTTTCTTTGCAATTAAAGGGCCGGGAATGCCAGAAAATCAGAACAAAAAAAAAAAAAAAAACAAACAAACAAAAAAATCGGGATAGCCCCAGAAAATCGAAAAATATTTCAAGAGTGTATTCGGTACCTATAGCAGAGATTGCCTAGGAAGTTGCATTTGGTGGGCCAATCGATTGAAGCAGTGCGTCGTTCATAGGTAAGTGCCAAAAAATCTTCGATTCCTTTCGATTTCGAAGTGTATTTGAGAGAGATTTTCGGGTTTGGGGTTCCAGGGAGGAAGAAAATGGTCTCTTGAGGAGGAGGAAACCCTTTCTGCTTTTGGTTTCAAAAAAATGCTCGGATGCCTTTTTTGCGAATGCCTCAGATTAGCCTTCGAGGACGTGGATTTCCCACGCACAGTGGGCCGTACCACAAACCCCACTGAAACCAGTGATGGGTCTTTGTGTCGCCGTCCATCAAGAGGTTCTAAGTGCATGAGAATTTCACCTCGTGATGCAAGGTGGGGCCTATAGTGATGTTTGTGAGAAATTGAAACCATCCATCCCTTGTGGGAGCTCATTTTACGACATGCGACCAAAAACAAGTTGGATCCAAGACTCAAGTGGGCCGGACGAGAGGGAAAACTGGGGAAAGAGTTTCTTATCGTTGAAAACTTTCTGGGATCTTCCTTGATATTTATATGCCATCCAAACCATTTATAAGTCATTCCCACTCGGATGAATTGAAAACACCAAAAATATCGCCTGACATGAACCTCTGTGGCCACATGAATGTTTCAAACGGTGGTCACTGAATCTAAATTGTTTCCTCTCGTATGGACCACTTGAGTTTTGGATATATCTCATTTTTTTGTATCATGCCCTAAAATGACTTCCCAAAACGAATTAACGGTATGGATTTATAACAAACATCATGGTGGGCCCCACCTAGCATCCCAATGCACCATCCATGGGAACTTCATCTGTTAATCAAAAAAACGGCTTTAATGAGGGAATTTCTGAAATCCACCAGCGTTCTAGGGCTACCATACTGACCCTTGGGCTTTGAGTAACGAGATTATCATTACTATGACACTTGTTTCCACTATATGCAAGGCTCACATGCTAGTAATCCTTGATCACTATTCACATGACTTGGTAATATATCTTCATAAATTGTTAACTCCTGATGCTCCTTAACATGCTTTACTTAAAGTCATATATTGTCACATGATTAACATGATTTGCTTCTATACATAACCTCTTGATGCTACATGGAGGATTCAAGTTGAGACAAAATCATGCGTCGCAAGTTAAGTGGGCCCCACCATGATGTATGTGTTGTATCCACACCGTCCATACATTTAGAGAGATCATTTTAAGGCATGATACAAAGAATGATTCGGATCCAAAGCTCCAGTGGACCCCACCATAAAAAACAGTGGGGAGAGTGACGCCCACCATTAAAGACTTCTAATGGCTACAAAAGTTTTAGATCAAGCTGATATTTGTTTTTCCCTCATTTTGTGCCTGTGTTAACTTCTGAAAGGGTTGGATCTCAAATAAACATCATGGTTTACCTTAGGAAGGTTTCAACGGTGGGCATCACTCTCCCCACTATTTTCTATGGTGAGGTCCACTACTGCTCTAGATCTGCCTCATTCTTTGTCTCGTGCCCTAAAATGATCTCTCCAAATGGATGGACGGTGTGGATACAACACATACATCATGGTAGGGCTAACAGAACTTCGTAACGTCACTTCAGTATAGAGTATCATCACTCAACCTATCAGTAGCTAATCTACGTCCTTTTTACGGGCGTTGGTAGACCGGGTAGCCAGATATTCAGGGGCTCTGTAGGGCCCAACATGATGTATGTGTTTTATCCACACTGTTCATCAATTTTGATAGGTTATTTTAGGGCATGAGCCCAAAAAGAAGGCAAATCTAAGGCTCAAGTGGACCACGCCATAGGAAACCATAGTAACAATGATGCCCATTGTTGAAACTTTACTAGGGCACACCGTGATGTTTATTTGCCATCCAATATGTTCATAAGGTCTGACAGACCTAGATGAGGAGAAACATAAATATTAGCTTGATCCAAAAATTATGTGGCCCCAAGACATTTTCAACTGTAGCCAGCCATTCAATCCTCACTGCTTCCTATGGTGTGGTCCACTTGAGCCTTAGATCTCCCTACTTTTTAGCTCATGCTCTAAAATTATATGTTAAAATGAATGGATGGCGTGGATAAAACATATACATCACAATGGGCCCTACAAACACATACATGATAAAATGTATATATTATGGTGGGGTCCTCATATTTGAATCTAGTAGCTACTGGCTATTGACACCGTCAGTAGGCAATCCGCATCCCGCCAGGACCTAGTTAGAGATAGATGGTCCTATGGGGCTCATGGTGGGGCCCACAATGATGTTTGTGAGAAATCCACTCTGTCCATCCATTCCAGAGCATATTAGGGCATGAGACCAAAAATCAGGCAGATCCTAAGATTAAGTGGGCCGCACGACTTGAAACAGTGATGATTAAACGTCGATCATGCCCCAAAAATCAGCCAGTCACATCATTGATGGGTTTGTTTGCAATTTCTTCTTCTTCTTTTTTTTTAACTTTTGAATGAATTAATTGCGTTTTCATATATGTTTTAATATATCCATTAATGTTATGCATTCAATTTGAATATAGGTGCATTAGTTCAGCCAGCCAAAGCATAGCTTAGGACCCTTTACAAAGGAAACATATTATGTGCACATATTTTTTGAGATTTTATGATTTAAAAGTGTGTATTAAGGTCTTTTTTAATAATCCCTAAAGTTTCATTGAAAAATTCAACAATTTTCCCAATGTTTCCCCATGTTTCCCAAAAAGTGCGATAAATTATGCGATACAAACGATATATCTCGTGCGATAACCGATACATATCAGTATCCCAAGGGTGCGATACTGATATTTCGAACACTGGCTACAACAACTATTGTAATGGTTGCAGCAACATATTTTCTTACAAATGTGCAGAGTTCCAGGACAGAATGGGACCATTGACAAAATGCACTTTATTAACAGGATCATCCACTCAACCAATGCCGAATGCATGAATCAGTTAAGGATGGGATGGCCGGCTTTTTCAATTGTGCACATTATTATGAGAGAAGAATTTGTTGCATGACAAGAGAAGAATTTCTTTGGAGGAACAAATGATAATGTTCCTTCGCTCTTGGTGACAATGTATGCAATCAGACCGTTGGATAATTTTTTC
The DNA here is from genome assembly GCA_030180095.1 of Magnolia changhungtana. Taxonomy (NCBI): domain Eukaryota; kingdom Viridiplantae; phylum Streptophyta; class Magnoliopsida; order Magnoliales; family Magnoliaceae; genus Magnolia; species Magnolia changhungtana. The sequence continues at coordinate 642,023 of JASAUF010000056.1, read as the reverse complement.
ACTCGTTCTTGCAGGACCGTCAATCGATAGTTCAACATAGTATTGGACACTGTTAATGGCTTATACCTAGATCTCATCAAAAGGCCTGACACTGAAACACCTGTAGAAATTCAATGCAATTCACAATAATGATTTGTAACTTTCGCACGCACACGAATATACATCTTCTTAGGCTAAAATTGGTCCTTCCAATAGGATAATGTTCGAGCAATCAAAATAGAAAGGGTAATATTTCTCAAAACGCAATGATCATCTGCTCATTCAATTTAAGTTTCTAATGCTTTGTTGCCAGGTGGGAAAGATATGCTTCAAATGCCCCGTTTTACAGATTGTCATAACACGATTTGGCAATCGCCTGGGGACTCACGTTCCCACGGTAATCCCTTTTGTCAAGCAAGCAAAATAGAAAGGGTAATATTTCTCAAAACACAATGATCATCTGCTCATTCAATTTAAGTTTCTAATGCTTTTGCCAGGTGGAAAAGATATGCTTCAAATACCCCGTTTTACAGATTATCATAACCAGTGTTCGAAATATCGATACTATCGGCCGATATTATTGTTATCGCACCCCTGCGAGACAAAACCCTAGCGATAACCCCCGAAAGATACCAAAAAACCCAAAATCCAGATATCGGCCGATATATCGGCGATATCGCACGATATATCGCCGCCACAACCGACAATAAAAAGCTGCGTATATGTGAAGAATCCAAAAAAAAAAAAAAAATTTGAATCGAGAAAAAAAAAAAGAAAAAGAGAGAGAGAGAGATCGAGAGTACTTGTTGGCTGCGGCGAAGATCAGTGATAGGAGATGGTCTGTGGGAATTATTCCGAGATTCCGGCGAGAAATCAGGCAGGAAACCTCGCCGCGAACGTCGCTGCTCCAGAACGCATGCGTTCGTGAAGGAGAGGGAATGCGAAGGAGAGGGGCGCGGATGGGTTGAAAACTTAAAATTTATTAGATCGGGACGCGTACCGAGTTACTCAGTACACTCTCATCATACCGAGTAAACTCTATTGGCCCACTGTGAATTCATGTGGTTTATCCACACCGTCCATACGTTTTTCCAGATAATTTTACCGGTTGATCCTAAAACTAAAGTATATCAAAAGCTCAAGTAGACCATACCAAAGGAAACAGTGGAAGTATTGATTTCCACCGTTGAAACATTTCTAAGGCCCCCGGTGATGTTTATTTGTCATCCAAACTGTTCATAAAATCACGCAGACATGGATGAATGGAAAAAACAAATATCGTCTTGATCTAAAACTTCGTGGGCCTCGAGAACTTTTCAACGGTAGACTTCATGGTGGCCTCACTCTCCACTGTTTTCTATGGCGGGGTCCACTAGAGCTCTAGATCTGACCTATTTTTTGGCTCATGCTATAAAATGATCTCTTCAAATGTATGGACGGTGTGGATACAAAAAAATACATCATGGTGGGACCCACATAACTTGGTGACTTTATGTGCCCCGTCAATGACGGGTGGGATTGCGTACTGAGCGTAGTACGCTCTTTATCTTACTGAGTAAACTATGTTGGGCCCACCATGATTGTATGTGGTTTATCCACGTCATCCATCCGTTTTTAATGATTATTTTAGGTGTTGAAACCAAAATTAAACCATATCCACAACTCAAGTGGACCACATTACAGGAAACAGTGTTGAATGAGTATTGACCATTAAGAACGTTTTGGGAGCCATAAAAGCTTTGGATCAAGCTGATATTTATTTCTTCCCTAAAATGATCCGTAAAAATGGATGAACGGAATGGATGAAACAAATACATTATTGTGGGGCCCATAGAGCACCGACCACCAGCGTTAAAGCAACTGACATTTAATGCTTTGTGCATTTTAATGCGACCAAGCTTATTATTTGGTGTGGTCCACTTGAGCGTTGGATCTGCCTCATTTTTGTGCTCATGCCTTAAAATAATCTGAGAAAAGGGATTGACGGCTTGGATGTAAAGATACATCATGGTGGGCCCACCCACAGAACTGCACGTTCGGAGCTAGGGACGGGCAGGGGTAGTACGCAATCCGCGTCCGGACGCGAAGATACTACAGGTTGCGTAGCCAGATTGGCTACTGAAGTGACGCACCAAGTTCTGTGAGGCCCACCATAATGTATGTGTTGTATCTACACCGTCCATACATTTGGCTATATCATTTTAAGGTATGAGAAAAAAAAATGAGTCAAATCCAAATCTGGAGTGGACCCCACCACAGAAAACAGTGGGGAGAGGGACGCCCACTGTTGAAACCTTCCTAAGGTCCACTGTGATGTTTATCTAAGATCCAACCTGTTTATAAGTTAAGACAGACATGAAAGAAGGGAAAAAACAAATTTCAGCTTGATTGAAAACTTTTGTGGCCCTTAAAAATTTTTAATGGTGGGCGTCCCTCTCTCCACTGTTTTCTGTGGTGGGGTCCACCTGAGCTTTGGATCTGACTCATTTTTTTTCTCATGGCCTAAAATGATATCTCCAAATGGATGGACGGTGTGGATACAACACACATCATGGTGGGCCCTATAGAACTTGGTGACGTCACTTCAGGGCCCTATAAATGTAAAATCCACCGTTCATCCATTGATCCGTACATACAAAAGCTGTTTGATTAAAAAATTATGGTAGGCCACACCAATGGGAGGAATGCAAAACTGCTTCCAAATTGAGATGGAGATGATGATTACGGGCCACCATGCAACTCTATGTGGGTCTAGACCACAACTAGTCCCCATCATTGATATGTATATTTCTCAAATTTTACTTCTTCAGTTCTTCTTTTTCTTTTCAATGAATTGATTGTGTTTTCATACATGACTAAGATATATTTATAAATATCATGCATTCAATTTAAATATAATTGCATTAGTTCAGTTAAACATCGTATAGCTTAGGACCCTATACAAAGGAAACTTATTATATGCATATTTTTTTTGAGATGTTATGATTTAAAAGAGTGTATTAAGGGCTTTTTTAACAATCCCCGGAGTTTCATTAAAAATTTCAACCATTTTCTCAATGTTTCCCCATGTTTCCCAAAAAATGCGATAAATTATGCGATACAAACGATATATCCCATGCGATAATATCCCCAAGGGTGCGATACATAGTGCAATACCGATATTTTGAACATTTGGTCATAACCCAAGGGTTTGGCGGTTGGATTGGAAGGGATTAGATGGTAGTGGAAGGGATTGGATGGTAAAGCATGGTAAGGCGTGCCAAACAGGGGTAGGTGATCGATCCAAATCCGATGGATCTACGGACAATCCACTGACAACGCCATCATTACCTTTAAATCGCATCCAATCCATCCTAATCCGTTCAAATTAGCCTGCGACGTGTTTGGTTTGTGGGATTGGAACTTTAATCTCCGGATTGGCCCGGCGTGCCAAACAATGATTGTGGCGGTATCAATCCAGGGATATAGCAATCCCATGGATCTCAAGACAATCCGCCGACAACACCATCATTACCTAGAAATCCACGCCATCCACCCTAATACCATTCACTCCCTTCCAATCCACCCGATTAGTATCCAAACTAGTAAGACTTTCGTTGTCTTTCTTTGATAACATGTAACTTGAGAAGTAGTGAAGAAGAGAAGGGAAGAGAAGAAGTAGAGAACGTGGGAGAGAAGGAAGAGGATTTGATGATCAGCTACCTCTACCACTTCTTTATTCATAACCATCTTTGTACCAAAAGATAGCTTGAAATTAAATACAATGAAATATAAGAGATACACTCTTATCTCCAAGGATAAGCTGCATCACAGGAGAACCGAATATATGTACTCTCTCACTCAAATATAATGCAACATTCGTAAACCAAAGCTATATACTCTAACAATTGTAAACTTTCCATCCTTCTCTTTCACATGACAAGTGCGACATCCTTCGCTTTCTAACAACAAATTTAACATTCTAACCTTGAATCACATATCATTCTTCATAAGAAAATACTACGTAGTTGACACTGGCTATGCCCACGCCCATGGTTCTATGGCTCCTTCCAATGCTTCAGTTACCAGCTAAATGAGTATAGGGCACACCAACAACATCGCATCAAGGAGCTGTCTAATTATTAGCACTCTTGTCAATTAAATGCAAGTGAATAATGTTTCGGAGAATTGAAGGCCCAGTTTCCAATTTTGAGGATCACTCGACCGAGCAAATTCTCAAAGCAGTTAAGATTATCCCTGCAAGTTGTGTCTTCCATAATTTCATTCAAGCAGTAAGACAAGATGATAGCTCATCTTTCAAGAATGAAGAGAATGTGACAGAAGTTGGAACTCGGAAACAGTGGACAAAGACTAGAATGTTGAACAACAAATATTTGGAATAAGATCTCAGAGAGAAATAGATGAGTGGGTTAGGTTGATGGAAACATACTTCAGTGAATATGAGATTATATCAAATCCCATCATTTAACCATGAGAACTACATTTTTTAACCTTGATTTGTTATGTATTTTATTTTATGGATTTTGAATCCAATAGTTGAACTGATTTGAACTTTTCGAACATGAATGTTCTTTGGTGCATTTATAGACACAACAAACATGCTAGATCTAAAATGTATCTTTTTATCGATCCCTGGAACTAAAATATGTAATCTAGGCAAAATAGAAACTTAAATCTAGCACCAATAGGTTAGGGAGCATGGAATACGTCTCTATCTTCAAGCCTAGACATGGAAGATAGGAGAAGGAAGACAGGAGAAGGAAGACGAAGATCGCTACCAATAGGTAATCCAGGCGACTACTACAATGATGTCTCCCTTGTCCCAATAAAGATCTCCAGGCAAGGAGAGAAAAGAGAAGAAAAAAGAATCTGACAACGAGAAGAACCGATTGGGGATGGTCCTTCATCACAACCAAGAAGTCTCCATGCAGAAGAGCCTATCGTTCTTCAAGGTCCCCATGTAGTGGGATTGGTTATTGTGAATCATTCAAAAGATTCCAAAAGGGGATGGGTCATGGAGTTCATGCAAGACCCTGTCCCCCCTCCCAAAACTCATCAACGACATAAGAGAGAGACGTTTCAGAAGCCATTTCTATGAAGGTCACTGTGGGATTTTGGGAAAAGCCCCAGTAGCTGGAAACCCACACCAAATTATCGAGGAGGAAGGGTGGCAAGGAAGAAGATGACAGTTACGAGGAAAAAGTTCACAATCTCCTCCCGCCCTACTCTTTTCGTTTCGAACTTTTGAAAAGAGCGGGATGAATACATGCTTTCACATATATTTTCTAAAGCCAGCTCTATCAAAGAGGTTATCATTCCTAGGAAATGGGTCATCAGAGAAAAGGGGCTTTGCTTTTGTCAAGGTAGAATCCATGGACATGACCACTGCAGCCATTTCACTCCTCCACAGATCTAGGAACAGTGGTCAATGCATATCCATTCCAATGGTATGGTTTGGCCCATCACCAGCCCCATCACTCTCGAAATCTCAGCCTACATATACCATTCTCTCTCCATCCATAACTACAGAGATCGAGAAGGTCGTGCCGGCGGTCCCCGACACCATGTGTAACAAAGGGCGATCTTTTGCGAAGGTTGTCAAGGATGTGACACTAATAGAGCCCCCGGCTTCCATGGTGGCCCACCACAAGTCCCTCCCAAACCCGAAGTCTCGAGCCTACAATCTGGTGGCCACTGATGTCCGGATCCAAGTTTCTATCTCCTCGGTTGGGCCTCAAATCCAAGTGGATCCCTCACTGGTCATGGAAGCTGCTTCGGCCTACAACAAAAGTTTCGTTCTCTCCTGCCAGAAAGATGTTTCCAAAAAGTCAATTGCCTTTTGGCTCGAATCCGTTACAAGATCCCTCAGGGCAATTTCAATCTAAAGCCCATTAGGTAAGAAGAGATACTCCTAAACATCATGACTAATTCCAACATAACTTCCATTCCAATGATAGGCCCTTGACTGAAATTCCCCGGTGACACTCATTCAAAAATGAGAAGACTTCTCTCCCTTTGGTCTGTTTGAAGCTTGATTTCATTTTTCCAGCATTCCCTTGTTTTCATTATTACAATGGCCTCTTGTGTGGGAGAAGTCCTTCAGTTCGATCCCTCATCAAAATAGGGTTGGGATCTCTACTTTGCCAGAGTCTGAATTTGTAGGAACAGATTCACCCCTCTTGTTCAAAGTATACTGTTTTGGTAGAAGGTGTGAAGTTCTTTATTTCCGTCATGAGGGAGGAAGATACTCCTCAAATTACCAGAATTCATGGCAGTCTTTCATCGTCCGCTTCTATCAAAGAAGATGACCCCTTCGATCGATACGTTCACATGTGAGAACTCTCACGCTCAATTCGTCACTCCCAACACATGCCTACGGGAGACAGGCAGACAGCTTAGATCGGATGCCTCTAACCCCAACCATTGTGGCTGATCTAACCGTCCTTTATGTGAACGGCCCAAATCGTCCATCCGTGGGCCTAAATCTCTCACGTGTTGATCTCAACTTCTATGCAGACTCGACGCGCATCCACCCATGATGGCCATTCTAGAGGATATCGGGCAGAGAGAGATCATGCAAGAAGAGTACATCTACCCTCCTCTAAGATATGAGACGCCACATGGCGACACCAGAGATCTAGAGTCTAATCATAGAATCATCTCTTGTTAGGAGATCTCCCCTCCGATGCCAGCTTCTGAGCTCCTCGATCCCTACACATTTAATAAGGCCACAATCCTCTTGTCTAATACTATGACATGTGGTTTCTTCAAGGGATGGCATTTTCTCATCCCGCGTACTCATCCCCTATGTCCAAAGGTCGGGATTTTGAATTGGGATCAAATTTCAACCCCTCTCCCCCTGCTACAACCCTTTAATTAGCCCTTCCATCACCTTTCCTCCATCAGTCCTTGACCCTTCGCCGGCCTTTACACGTGTCTCATTTTCTCACCATCCTTCTTCGACGGTAGTCAAGATGATAGGCCCACTCAGCATTAGCTCCACTTTTCTTTCAACGAGTCCACTTTTCTTTCAACGAGTTCAGGTCTTGAGACTTGGAGATCTTTCGTCAATCATTCCCCTTTCACTCCATCTACACATTCCATCTCCTCCCCTCTCTCATCAGCTTTCTCCTCCCCCTTTGCCTGCAAACATATCCATACCCAGTCTCAATCTCTTTTGACTCAACGCCTCCTGGCCACCCTTTCACCATTAACACCCTCTTATCACTCCTCTCAATGGGCCTTGGTTTCGACGAGGGACGATGATGCAAGACAATTAACCACTTACTCTAAAAGCTCGAACTGATAGAGTATGGCAAATTAATCCCTTTATCTCATAGCTCAAGCCCCACATCTCATGGGTTAGGAACTCAGCCGAACCCCCCTAGCGGGCCCCAAATCACATGGGTACCGCCTCACACGAGCCACCCGCCTCACACAGGCAGCCCACACCTAGTGTGCCCTTGCATCCCACAAGCAACCTAACTCAGAGCCCGGTGTGAAAATGCCCCTGCATTAATCACCCCCGATGAGGAGTCTCGAACACAAGACCTCCCGCTCTAATACCACTTTGATGCAAGACAATTAACCACTTACTCTAAAAGCTCAAACTAATAGAGCATGGCGAATTAATCCATTTATCTCATAGCCCAGGCCGCACATCTCATGGGTTAAGAACTCGTCTGAACCCCCCTCATGGGCCCCAAATCACATGGGTACCGCCTCACACGGGCCACCCACCCCGAGTGTGCCCCTGCATCCCACAGGCAACCCCACTCGAGCCCAGTGTGAAAATGCCCCTGTATTAGACGAACTTCAAACTTCCTCCATCACCCAAACTTCCAACACCGTCTCCCCTCAAATCTTAAATATTCCTCCTCTTCAAACTGCCTCAAGCAACATTCTGACCATCTCCTCGAGCTCCCCCCTTTTTTACTTCAATCCCTTCTAACTGCAAAGACCCTATAAGGGTTGAAGAGGCAATCATCAAGTTTGGAAAATCAGTAAGCATGTCTTTCGGGGACAATGAGGAAGATTATATACAATTATATCATTTTATTGAGGCTAGGGGAACTGAAGTTGCCCTCACCTTAAAGAAAGCTCTAAAATCCCCCCGGGGTTGGAGGGAGCTTTCTAACCTTCACTCTTCAATTAATTACAAGGCGGGCTTGAGCTCCAAGTCCTCCGCTAAGGGAAGAAGTGTTGAGAAGTGGAGCCACATGCCGGATTTCGTGTCGCAAGTCCTTTCGCAACTGGGATGCGGAATGGAGTTTCGCGAATTTTGTGTCGCAAGTCCTTTCGCAACTGGGATGCGGAAAGGAGTTTCGCGGATTTCGTGTCGCAAGTCCTTTCGCAACTGGGATGCGGAAAGGGAAGTTGCCAAAACTATAAATTGGGGTCCCTAGGGCTATTCTAAGATTAAGGTGAATATTGGGAAATATTTCTAAGGTGTGGGCAAGGGATTTTCTCTGTACTTCCAAGGGAGAGGTTAGTATATTGTCTTGTAATCTTCGTTCTTCATAGTGGAAGTTTGCATCCGTGGTTTTTTACCCTAGATTGGGGTTTTTCCACATATATCTTGTCTTATGGTTTGTTTTGGATTGCTTTGATCTACTTCTAGTTTATATTTCTTCATGTTTATCGTTTGTGGGAGAGGACTGAGATTGGATCTAGGCTCACTGCGTTGTTGGCGTGCTGCGCAACAACTGGTATCAGAGCTATTGGTTTAGTTCTATTGGGAGCGATGGCGGAAGACGAGAAAACTAGAATTGAAAAGTTTAATGGTTCAAACTTTGCCTTCTGGAAGATGCAGATGGAGGATTATCTGTATCAGAAGGACTTCTATATTCCTCTAGGAGGAAAAGAGAAGAGACCAGAAAAGATGACAGATAATGAATGGTTTTTACTGGATAGGAAGACTTTAGGAACGATCCGACTCTCTTTGTCTAAGAGCATCGCCTTCAATATATCCAAGGTGAAAACTACAAAAGAATTAATGAAAGCCCTAGCCACCATGTATGAAAAACCCTCTGCATCCAACAAGGTTCATCTTATGAAACAGCTATTCAACATGAAAATGTCGGATGGTGGGAGCGTGGCTAAACATCTAAACGAGTTCAATACAGTCACGAGCTAGTTGGAATCCGTTGGCATTGCTTTTGAGGATGAGGTCAGGGCGTTATTGATCTTGTCCAGTCTGTCAGACAGTTGGGATGGTTTGGTGATTGCTGTGAGCAATTCTTCAGGGTCGACAAAGTTAAATTTGATGATGTGGCCGGTCTAATTCTCAGCGAAGAATCTAGAAAGAAGGCATTAGGAGTTTCAGGGGATTCAGGGAATGCTCTAAACGTTGAAGGAAAAGGAAGATCGCTGAACAAAGGAGGCAATAAACGCGGGCGTTCTAAGTCGATGAAGAAGTCCAAGGGACCGAAAGACAAAGACGGGTGTTGGCATTGCGGCAAGAAGGGGCACATAAAACGTGATTGCAGGGCGCTCAAGAAACAAGAAGGAAGCTCTCAAGGCGGGAAGGATTCAGTGAATCTATCTGAGGAGAGTGACACAGAGGCGTTGATCTTGTCTCTTGATGCGAGGAATGAGTCTTGGGTTATAGACCCAGGTGCTTCATTTCATGCCACTTCGTGTAAGGAAGTTCTGCATGATTATGTGTTATGTGACTTTGGGAGAGTCTACCTGGGTGATGATGAGCCGTGCAATATTGTTGGAAAAGGGGATGTTCGTGTAAATCAGAAAGACGGAACGGTCTTGAAATTGAAGGATGTCAGACATGTACCGAGTTTGAAACGTAATCTAATCTCAGTGGGACAGTTGGCCGATACCGGTTATGTGACGACATTCACCAGTGACTCCTGAAATATCAAAAAAGGTGCCTTGGTAATATCTCGAGGCAAAAAAAAAGGTACTTTATACGTGACTTCATGATCGTATAGTTCACTCGCAGTCGCATCAACTGGAGTGAATGGGCAGTTATGGCATCAGAGGCTAAGACATATGAGTGAGAAAGGGATGAAAGTGCTATTGTCAAAAGGAAAGCTACCAGGGCTGAAGTCTATTGACTTGGAATTCTGCGACGATTGCGTGTATGGCAAGCAGAAGAGGGTAAGCTTCAAGAAAACGGGGCGCTCCAAAGACACATCTGTTGGAGCTTGTACACACTGATGTGTGGGGACCGGCACAGGTATTATCTCTTGGTGGCTCACGTTATTTTGTTACCTTTATTGATGATGCTAGTAGAAAACTGTGGGTCTACTTCTTAAAACATAAATCTGATGTATTTGATGTATTTAAGAAGTGGAAAGTTATGGTAGAAAATGAGACAGGTAAAACATTGAAGTGTCTCAGATCTGACAATGGGGGAGAGTATTGTGATAAGAGGTTTGAGGAGTATTGTGCAGCAAATGGAATCAAACATCAGAAAATGATTCTAGGGACACCACAGCAGAATGGTGTGGCTGAGCGCATTAACAGGACCATCCTTGAGCACGCCAGGAGCATGAGGTTACATGCAGGGTTGCCCAAGACCTTTTGGGCAGATGCTGTGAATACTGTCGCATATCTCATCAATAAAGTCCCTCAGCACCATTAGATGGTGGGCTACCAAAAGAAGCGTGGACTAGGAAGGAAGTGAACCTTGCACATCTCAGAGTGTTCGATTGCACTTCATATGTTCAAATTGATGCAGAGCACAGAAACAAGCTGGATGCGAAGTCCAGGAGGTACACGTTTATAGGCTACGGGCAGCATGATTTTGGCTACAGGTTCTGGGATGCAGAAAACAAGAAAATCATCAGAAGCAAGGACGTAGTCTTCAATGAAAAAGTGATGAATAAGGACAGTGTGCAGGAAAATAAGGCCGAGAAAAAGGAATTCGTAGAGTTGGAAGAGTTACCAGACATGGGTGTTACAGCGTCACAGGATGAGGCAGAGCCGCATACACCAGTTGTGAGGAGGTCTACTCGGGAGAGGAGACCCACGGTCCGATACTCACCCTCCTTACATTGTCTACTACTGACAGATAATGGTGAGCCAGAGTATTTTGAAGAGGCGTTACAGTCAGATATACAGGTTAAGTGAGAGCAGGTCATGGATGATGAGATAGACTCTCTTGAGTCTAATCGTACATGGGAGCTAGTCACTCTACCCGAGGGTAAGAAAGCTCTTCATAACAAGTGGGTTTACAGACTGAAAGAGCACGATGGTTCGAAATGGTACAAGGCCAGATTGGTTGTGAAAGGGTTTCAACAAAAGGCAGGTATCGATTTCACTGAAATATTTTCACCGGTAATGAAAATGTCTACGAGAAAGCCTTTCCTCATGGGGACCTTGAAGAAGAGATATATATGCATCAGCCGACAGGATAGGTGGCACCAGGTAATGAGAACAAGGTGTGCAGACTAAAGAAGAGTCTATATGACCTGAAGCAGGCCCCGAGGCAGTGGTACAAGAAGTTCGACAGTTTCATATCCGGAAACGGTTTTAGGACGTCATGTAGACCACTGTTGTTACTTGAAGAAGTTTGATACGTCTTACATCATCATTCTTTTGTACGTTGATGATATGTTTGTGGCCGGTTCAAGCATGAAGGACATCTCAGATCTCAAAAGACAATTGTCTAGAGAATTTGCCATGAAGGATCTAGGAGCTGCAAAACAAATCCTAGGCATGAGGATAAAGCGTGACAGGAAAAACAAGAAATTAGTTTTATCACAGGCAGAGTACATAGCCAAGGTACTTAATCGATTCAATATGGGAGGTGCTTGTTTAAGTTAGCACTCCATTAGCCAACCACTTCAAGCTATCTACGGAGCAAGGTGCAAAGACGCAGGAGGAACAAGACTACATGGCTAAAGTTCCATACGCGTCAGCTATTGGAAGTCTCATGTATGCTATGGTGAGCACGAGGCCAGACATTGCTCAAGCAGTGGGAGTTGTTAGCAGGTTCATGAACAACCCCGAGAAGGAACATTGGGAAGTCAGAAGTGGATCCTTAGGTACTTGGTAGGTACTAAGGACGTAGGGCTGTGTTATGGTGGATCAGAAATCAAGTTACAAGGCTACGTGGATTCAGATTTGGCAGGAGATATCGACAACGAAAGAAGCACTACAGGTTATGTTTTTACTCTAGGTAGTGCTGCAGTCAATTGGGTCTCTCAGTTACAAAAGATAGTATCTATCAGTACGACAGAAGCAGAATATGTTGCGGCTACAAAAGCATGCAAGGAGATGGTGTGGATGCAAGGTTTTATGGAAGAGTTGGATAAAAGCAAGCGGATGCAAGTAGTCGCATGTGATCAAAAAAGTGCAATACACTTGGCTAAGAATTCAGCCTTTCATTCAAGGACCAAGCATATTGCCATCAGATATCACTTCATGCGTTCGTTACTGGAAGATGGATCGATTGCTCTAGAGAAGATTCATACAAGTGAGAATCCTGCGGATATGCTGATCAAGGCGGTCACAAGGGAGAAGCTAAAGCTCTGTTCAGCTTTGATTGGTCTTCAAGCTTAAAGACGGGGAGGTGGTGCACTCCGGATGAAGAAGACAGGTTTATGGCGATGTCTCCAAGTGGGAGATTGTTGAGAAGTAGAGCCACATGCGCGGATTTCATGTCGCAAGTCCTTTCGCAACTGGGATGCGGAAAGGAGTTTCGCGGATTTCGTGTCGCAAGTCCTTTCGCAACTGGGATGCGGAAAGGGAAGTTGCCAAAACTATAAATTGGGGTCCCTAGGGCTATTTTAAGATTAAGGTGAATATTGGAAAATATTTCTAAGGTGTGGGCAAGGGATTTTCTCTGTACTTCCAAGGGAGAGGTTAGTATATTGCCTAGTAATCTTCGTTCTTCATAGTGGAAGTTTGCATCCGTGGTTTTTTACCTTAGATTGGGGTTTTTCCATGTATATCTTGTCTCGTGGTTTGTTTTGGATTGCTTTGATCTACTTCTAGTTTATATTTCTTCATGTTTATCGTTTGTGGGAGAGAGATTGGATCTAGGCTCACTGCGTTGTTGGCGTGCTGCGCAACAAGAAGGGCTTTGTCAATTAACCTATGAAGATTTTTTATTAGAATGTTTGAGGTTTAGGTTGTGACATGAAGAAGGCTCAGGTCAAAGAGGTGCTTCGAAAATACAAGCCTCAAATCGTCACATGCAGGAAACCAAGCTTCAATCGATAAGTGTGCATCAGTCCTTTCCTCTATTTGGGTTGATTTCTTTGGGAGCGGAGGGCTCCTCCAGGGGTAATCTGATTGCTTGGGATTCCAATGAGTGGGCCGAAAAATACTCCATGATTGCAGGGCAATTAACCACTTGCTCTAAAAGCTTGAACTGTTATAGCATGGAGAATCAATCCTTTTATCTCATAGCCCAGGCCCCACATTTCATGGGTAAAGACCTCAGCTGACGCCTCACACAGGCCGCCCACCCCGAGTGTGCCGCTGCATCCCACAGGCAACCCTGCTCGAGCCCGGTATGAAAATACTCCTGCATTAATCACCCCGATGAAGAGTCTCGAACACGAGACCTCCCGATCTGATACCAATTTGATGCAGGACAATTAACCACTTACTCTAAAAGCTCGATCAGACAACTAGAGATAAAATGGAGGCAAAGATCCATATCGGTTTGGCTTAAAGCTTAAGACAAAAATACCAAATTTTTCCATGCCATGGTCAACTCGAGAGCGAGATCTAATAAGATAAGTTCCATCTCTTCCAATGGAGACACTATATCTAATAGGAACCAAGTATGTGAACATATTGTTTCTTTTTACTCTTCTCTTCTTTCAAACGATCTCTGAATTACACCTAGACTAGACAATTTAGAATTCTCCCAAATCTCATATTAGGAGAGGATAGCCATTAAATCACCCTTCTCCGAGGAAATTAAATTGCATGTCTTCTCCAAAAGACAAATCCCCTAGGCCTGATGGCTTCCCATTAGCTTTCTTCCAACAATTTTGAGACATTTTGAAAAAAAGACATTATAGATTTCATGTCTGAATTCTCTAATGCAAGCACCATTTCTAAGGTTATGGGAGCCACTTTCATCACCCTAATCCCAAAAATTGAAGAGGTATCAGACCTCAAGGATTTTCGTCCTATCAGCTTGTAGGTTCCCTTGACAAAATCTTTGCTAAGATTTTGGCTACCAAACTTCGTTTGATCCTCTCCAAGGTGCTCTCAGAGGCTTAGGGAGCTTTTCTTGCTAATAGACATATCATCGATTATGCTTTGGTTGCCCATGAATGTATCGATTATTAATTCAGAGAGGGCTTGGGGGTCTTGTTTGTAAATTAGATGTTGAAAAGGCTTTTGATCGCGTTAATTGGGATTTATCTAGACTATGTCATGTCTCATTTGGGATTTGGTTCTACATGGAGATCATGGATTCAATCATGCATTTCCTCAGCCCATTTCTTTGTTCTTGTGAATGGATCTCGCAAAGGTTTCTTCCGATCCTCTAGGGGGCTTCGTCAAGGAGATCCACTCTCCCCCTTCATTTTCCAGATTGCAACATAAGGGCTCAGTCGAATATTGAAAAAGAGGGAATCCATTGGTTTGATAAGACGCTACAAGGTAGCCCCCAATAGTCCCTAAGTCACTTAGATGCAGTTTGCGGATGACACTTTGTTGTTTTGTAATACCTCGACTAACAAAGTAGTCAATCAGAGAAAAATAATTTGTTGTTATGAAGCTATCTATGGGCTTAAAATCAATCTTTTTAAGAGTGAGATGCTATCTATCAATATCCATGAAGCCTTTCTTCTTGTCTTTGCAAAACTTTTTGGATGTAAAGCTAGATCATTTCCTTCAACTTATCTAGGCCTTCCCCTGTGTATAGGGAAGCCTGCCATTTGTCTTTGGGATACAATCATAGAAAGAATTGAGAGAAAATTGGCCCCATGGAAATGTAAATGCCTTTCCTTGGGGGGTCGCCTAACCTTAATTAAAATGGCTCTCTTGAATCTTCCTTCTTATTTCCTCTCCCTTTTCAAATGTCCCAAATCCATTATCTCCATAATCAATAGGCTCAGGAGAGATTTCTTGTGGAACGGTACTCTGACCAGGCTAAATTCCACCTCCTCAGCTAGTAGGAGTTCTATAAACCTTATGTTGAAGGTGGGGCTTCCATTAGAGAGTTATATGCTATCGTGTTTTGATTCGGAACCCTCCTCCTAGTGGAGATCTATTCTTGCTACTAAATATGGCTTTCGAGGAGGTCGGTTCTCCAAATCCTCCTCCCTGTACAGAGCTTCTTCGATTTGGAAAAACATTATGTCCACTAAACAGCTTTTCCTCCAGGGGTTTCTTTTGGTTTAGGTAATGGCACCATTATTCGATTATGGTATGATAGATAGATTTTGGACAGACATCTTCTTTCTATCTTTCCCAACCTTGCAAGAGTCTACTCTGACTTAAATTCATCTGTGGCCGACTCTTACTCTCTCTCAGGCTCAAGATGTTGGTGCCCTCCATGCAAGAGGCCACTGATAAACCTTGAATTCAATGAGTTCCTGGAGCTTCTCAAGCTACTTCAAGGAATTACTCCCAACCTAAATACTCCCAACTCCATGTCTTGGTCATTGGCTTCTTCCGGAGCTTTCTCTTGCAGATCCTTCTTTCCTATCATCAGAGGAAATCTGGCTCCTTTGGCAGGATATCCTCCTTTCTTTGGGTCCTACGTCAGCCCCCCAAAAGTTGTAGCCTTTACCTAGCTTCTTGCTGGGGGAAGAACTCTAACGATTAACGATCTTCACATGAGGGGTCTCGCTCTCCCAAATATCTTTATCCTTTTAATGGAGGCAGAGGAAACTATCAGCATCTCTTCCTTCACTGCACTTTTGTTCACAAAGTGTCATCCAAGATTCTCTCCAAATTCAATGTGCTAGACAATTTCAGATTCTATCCCTTCTTTCCTTTTCGCTTGGCATGGCTCTTGCCCAGTTACTTACCTTTTCAAAGCTTGGAGGTCGGTTGTGCTTTCTACTCTGTGGAGATTTTTGGGAGAGGAACAATCGTTGCTTTCGCAACTCCGCCTCCTCTGCCAATAGAGTTTTAAGGCTTGCCTTTCGTAATATTAAGGAATGGCTGACTATGCTTTCTCCAGATGACTTGTCGTTCACCTCTCATCAACTCGATTAGCTTCTAGGGTTCTCCTTTGTGACGCGCTGGTTCTTTTGGTTTTGCAGCCCTATTCTGAGCCCAATCTCAAGTTGTATAGCTTGCTTAGGTTTTCTTTTTAGTTCCTGTGTGTTGCTTTTGTTTCAGTTCTTTTGCCTTTCAGCCTTTGGGTGTTTTAATAATATTTCTGCAATCTTCAAAAAAAAAAAAAAAACACACATGCTATAAGTGTAATGGAATACATATAGTATGTTCCATATACGTTACTTGGACCACTAATCATGTATTTTCCAGCTGGTCGCTATTCATCAAATAATGGCGCATCAGACCATTGAAAATTTTTCAATAGAAACCCCGGTCTTATAAAAACAAAACGAACAGCGGACATGGAAATCAACCATGCTAAACAAACATCACAAATTGGATTCTTTTCCATAGTTTTCCATGTTCACAGGTGTTTTTCATAACCAAGTTTTCGATTCTCTGTCCAAAAAGGCCCTAATCTAAAGTTTCAAAATCCCCAATTCATCTTCAATCCCTTTTATGACACAAATGTAAGCTCTAACTTCTTTCAATGAATCCAACGTAGTGCTTAAAACTAATAGAAAAGAGAAATCAAGAAATAGATCACATGAGTTCATTAAATTTTATGGAATTTGGGAGGAGGTATTTTTCATAGATCAAAACTTTAATCTAAATGAAATGGAAAAACAGGGGTCCAAATAGGGTTTATACGCCCCTTAAATATTTTCACCTTTAATGGGTGTCAAGATACCCTTATTTTGAGGCACGCATACCTCACATAATTTTTTGGGTGGCACGCGCAGGCGCACGTCCATGGATAGTGCCTTGCCTAGGGCCCAAGCAAGGTGCAGGTAGCCCAAACTCCCTAGGTGTGTTGCTTTAGCTTTAAGAGAGAGCCTACGCATCCTTTTTAGGTTGTCACTAGAATCGACGATTGTTGAAAGTCATGAGGAAAGCATCCTTTGTTGGGTCACTATCGGGAATGAGCCATGGACTATCTTTTCAATGATATTAGGAACCTTGCTTCTAGATTAAATATTTCGTTTAATCTTGTAAATAAGTACTAATAGGTCGGTTGACTAGCAGCTGAAGGAGTCGGTTGATCGACTTTGTGTATTGGGACTTCCATCCCCTTCTTGATTTCTATTAATACAATTCCTACTTACTGGTTCATGAAAAAATGCCTAGTATGCACCTATGGTTGTGCCTGGCATGCCTTTAACTATACTACTTCAAGGATATGATTAGGGTGTACACTAGGAAATCAATGCTAGGTCTTCTATTCTCGAGATCTAATGAGATTCTTCTTGATGGATGAATGCAAGTAAGAGATATATATATATCTTATCTTTTGCTTTTACTGTTAGTTGAATCATCCTTGGGAGAAATTAACTTGCCATTGTTCATCAAAGTGAAGAAAGGAAAAGGCACTCCTCCTATAACTCGGTCAATCAGCTAAAAGTGGAAAACATGTACTTCTACTTCTCTCGTCCTCTCAATCACTTGTTCAACCCATTTTCAATGGGAGCAAAAGAGAAAAGTTCACTTTACTCTTATTGCTTTCGTAGATCGAGCTCTACCTCAGTCATTTCTTTTACTTGTTTATATCTGGAATTTAAAAATAAAAACACATTATGTTGGTAGACTTCCTCTACTTCTCTAGGGCATGTTTACCTTCTTCAAAGTACATATTAAACAACTGTAGGGGAATAGCCATTTTGGAAGGCACATTGGGGTGGAAATTTTCAGTGCCCGATTGAATTTCCAGTGTGGAATTAGAAAGATATCCAGTTACATCTATCAATGGAAAGATAGGTAAGAGAAGGAATTGAGGAGAAGACTATGGAGATTGGTATACCCGGTTCCGTTGTCGATGACTACGGCAGGGCGAGAAGCAGCTGCATCCATTCCAAGTCGGGAGAAAGGAGTTCGTTGTTGTTGTTGTTGTTGGTGTTCGTGTTGTTGGTGTTGTTGTTGTTGCTGCTGCTGCTGTTGCGGCTGTTGTTGTTGTTGTTGCTGCTGCTGCTGTTGTTGTTGGGGATTTGGATCTGCTGTTGAGATCCGAGAGGGTTTGAAGGGGTCGGATCATGTTCTCCTCGAACGTGTTGATGTGGATGTCGAGGATGACGTCAATCCCAAGCAACAGCAGCGGCTCACCGCACCAACTCCTTGCTGTGATAGGATACCTCCCATTTCAAAATCTCTCTCTCTCTCTCATTCCATGGCTTCTTTTCTCTCCAATCAAGGCACCTCTCTCTCTCTCTCTCTCTCTCTCTCCCCCCGCCGCTCTTACTAAAAAGTATAGGGAAAAGATCGATTCTTGGCCCGTGCGGCTACTACTAGTAGGACCATCCACCGTACATGAGATGGGCCAGGGGGCCGCTTAGCTGTACGGACCCGACGCGGATTGGGTACCGAGTAACTCAGCACGCTACACGTAAACTCTGTGGGGCCCACTGTGATATATGTATCTTATCCACTCCGTCCGTCTATTTTTCCAGATCTTTATAGGTCATGAGCCCGAAATTGAAGCGTATATAAATATCAAGTGGACCAAACCACAGGCAACAGTAGGGATAATAACATCCACCGTTAAAACCTTCCTAAGACCTACAATGATGTTTATTTGTCATCCAACCTGTTCACAAGGTCACACAAACATGGATGAAGGGAAAAGACAAATATCAGCCTGATCCAAAACTTCTGTGGCCCCTGAGAAGTTTTCAACTGTGGGCGTTCAATTCCCACTGTTTAATGTGGTGTGGTCCACTTGAGCTTTGGAATGCTTCAATTTAGGGATACTCTATAAAATAAGGTGAAAATGGATGGACGGTGTAGATAAAAATCATAGATCACGGCGGGCCCCATGGTGTTTACTCAGCAGCTATACCGTACTTAGTACGCATCCCGTAGGACGAACCTGATCGACTTTGCATAAAACACACCCCAGCTCTATGACCCCATATTGTATCTGTGAATACACCCCGTCCATCGGGTGTTCTCCTCTATTCTATACCTGGAGCCAAAATTCAACCAGATCCACAACGGAGGTGGGCCATGCCATAGGAAACAATGGACATGGGACAGGAACCATAGGTTTTTGTGCTGAGCCGCCAAGGCGTGTGTATCTTTCATCATACCCGTTCAGAAAGGAGTGGACTTTCCTATACGACATGGCGGGCCCCACAAAGCTTGGGTGTTTCAAGCCATGGAGCCATCGTCTCAGTGATTGGGATGACTGAGGCTAGATCCAATAGAAAGATTTGAAGGTTAAGCTTAACATATGTGGGCCTACTGTAATGTGTCAATGACATCCTATCCGTCCATCATGTACCCCCCTCAAGTTATCCTTGGCACCCATAGTGCCACAGCTTGATCCCTAAACTAGCCTCGAAGGCCAGGCCAAGGCTTGAAATCGCCGACTCCTCCGTCGTCCTGGTCCAATCATCAAGTGGGCGACTTTTATATAAAAATGTACAGTTTAAAGACACTTGTAAATAGTTTCCATTCAACTTAGAGATGGTGTGCCCCACAAAACTTGTACAGAGAACGTGTGCTGTAGATGATTCCATTCCATGTGTGGTACAAAGGCCCAGGTGACTCAGAAAATTGAAGCTGATCCAATTGAAAGCTTTCTAGGTAACATACGATGTGTTGGACAGTGTTGGGGCCTACTGTGATATGTTCATGACATCCAATCCCTTCATCATGCGCCCTTCATGTTGTTCTGAGCTTTAGGGTGGGAATGGGCTAGGAGGCCCTGCCGGTCTACAGCACCCCAACCTGTGGCTAGCTAGGGCTTGGGTCTCTTAACTCGAGGGCTAGGCCCAGGGCCACTGATGAGTGGCCCAAATGAGCTCAGTCAAATCATTAAGTGGGCTACGATTAATATTATGATTGTTGAAAGACATTAATAGTTCCCATTCGGTGGACAGCGCGGTTTAAAGACGCTCATATTCACGTTTCATTGATCCAGGCCATTAAATGTAGGATTATTTTTGAATGGAGGATATTCCAAAGAAAAAAATAAATAAATTAAATTGAACTTATTCAAGCTTGTGATCACACAACTATTTTCCTTACAGGATTGGTCTAGCCTGGGTGACCAACCCTGTATGGCCAAGGCCAGGGTTGTTTTAGGCTAGTGAAGGACATGGTGGGTTAGTTCTAGGGTTTAAGCCTTGGGGCCCATTAGGGGCTACCCTCCACCTGGCCGTAGCCCAACCCTTCTCCACCTGTAGTTCCACCTCTGCTTGGTGTATAAAAACTAGATTTATCCAAAACTCAGGTAGGTCAAACCATGTAATTTTCAAGGTCGTAGGCATGATTTTATATAGTGCGGTCCACTTAAGTTTTCGATCCACCTGAATTTTGGGCACCCAAAATAATAAAAGGGGGCAGACATGATTGACGGATTGGATGTCATGCAAAAAATCAAAATGAGTTCCACACATCACATTATAAGTTAACCATAAACTGCGATACTTTGTATTCGGTTTAGCCACAATGGAAATATTGGACCACAAGTAGAGCCGTACACGAGTTGAATCGAGTCAAGCTTATCGTAACTCGGCTCGGCTCGTCTAGCAGCTAACCCTAGCTTGAACTTAGCTTAGCTAGATCCTCGAGCTTGACTAGCCAGCTTGGCTCGATTCGGTCAACAGCTTGGGCTAAATCAAGTCGAGTTTGAACATGTGCGATATTTTCTCAAACACATGGAATGCATCTTCAATCTCCCATCCTTTGAATCCAAAACAGGAATAACACTTTGCATGCATTTCATCAAACATTCTGTGAGCAGCATTAAGATTAAAATATGAGGGTAATCCCATAATATTATTATTATTTTTTTGCGGTGATTTATTTCTTCAATCTTCCTTCAAATGCCCATTTCGAGAATACATTGATATGAGGGCAGTCTAAGAAACAATACTTTGTTGAGTCATTTTATCAAACACTTGGTGAGCAGCATCAAGATAAAATAATCGAGTCACCGACTGATTCTATCTGAGTCGATCGAGTTGGGGTTCAAGCCGAGTTGAGTCGAGCTCGGGCAAGCTCGAACTTAGCTCAAAAATTTTTCAAGCTCCAAAAACCAACTCGACTCAATATGAATCCAATTTCGAGCCAAGGCGAGTTGAGCTTTTCCAATTTGAGTCAACCATGCTAGCCGAGCTAACTTGACTCGTGTATAGCTCTAGCCACAGGTCACAACATTACCACCAAGTGAATGGACAATACTAAAGAAGTACACCATTGTTCAATGTTCTAATTGTCAAATACAATATCTCAGGGGCCATTTAGGTGCAAGTTGTGTCAACAAGTTATTCTAGGGCATGGGGCTCCAACCCACGTGTGCTTCAACACTAAGGTCATGGGTTCGAGTCCCCATGTGTGAAGTATGTGTCTTAAAAAAATTCTAGGGCATACATCTTAGATAAGCTATTTAGGTCATGCTTTCTCGAACTGGTTATTCATTTATCACAAACATTCACATGTAGCATTTATAATGTATGAGCACACCAAAACATGACATATGTTGGGAGCTTAAAGATTGGCAATGGAAAATTCACAAATGTGGAGGGTTTGAACTTGAACAATCGCGCATGTGACACATGTGATACATGTGTGTCGAGCACTGTATTTATGCATGCACCAAACTATGAATAAGCTATCCAAATTATTATTTCACCCTTTTCATATCATGTGCACCAATTTTACCTTTGACAGTTAAATAATATATTTTAAATATTCAATCTATTTCTAAAAGTATAAGGTAATTAAAAGTATGGACAGAAGATGCTATAAATATCATTTCCATTTGAACGGTGCCACTATCTTTTTTCCAATGTGGTATGGATCAAAAATTTTGTTTCAACATATTTGAGTTGCAATTTGAGTTGTAGGTGTATTGAGATTGGCAGTCAATCAATTATCATTCAAGCAAGATTTTGATGGACAATCAAATTTTAATACATGTGCCATCATTGAAAGGATTATATCAATGTGTTTTAGATTGTGAGAACTCCATGATGATGGGTTGAGAGTTTGAGATGGTGTAAATCTAAAGATGGGACATAATCGAATAAGCCTCAAAGGCTATCTATGCATGTCCGAGTATGAAAGGGTGTATGTGTGGAATATAATTGAATTATTTTATTAACTTAATACAATAATTTATGGGAGATATGAGCGATGTAACGTTCAACCGGAAACTACCATTTGTAATTAGATACATGTGTAGATTGGTTGGGAAAATACATGTTTTTGCAATCCTCCAATTGTACAACAAAGACCACGGCCATTGGTAACAAAATAGATCCCATATTAGTTTCGGATAGGTGATCTCGGGTAGACACAATACACAATAGAACGTAGTTTTGACATTGTGTTGTAAGAGTCAAATATAAACCATTGGTAAACTATCTAATGCTTATAGAGGGGCTACAACAATTAAGTATCACAATTTATTTATTTTCTTTTGGTTTGATTAATTGTGATAGAAGTGGTTATTGGTGAAATTCTATCAAAATCAAGTTAGAAATGAAGATTAAAAGAGGGCATTTGAATAGTTGTTCGGCGACGAATCACCAACAACAATAGTTTTCTCTTATTTCAACTATTTGTTAATGTCTTTTCTCAATGTTGAGCCATGGATCCATTAGGTTTTTATAGCTATGAATTCCCTATCATTGGGGGGGAGCCTTTCTCCTTTGTTGTCAGATAAACAATCATCTCTTCAATCATTTTCATTCATTATGAAGAAGAAAAATAGTTTTCACATATTACGTAGTAAGGAAAGCTTTCATGCATTACATAATAAGGTCATATGTCCTTCTGTTCTAACATGTCCCACTTAGCCATTATGACTGACATATTCATACACACACACAAAATTTCACTCACTAACCATTAATTCAATTCATTAGTTAATTTATCTAGACCATGTACGATATTTGTAATGTACCTAAAATAAGGATGACTCATTTTGATTCAGTAGCCACTTTTCTTTTATCTTATGATACGATGATCTTTTTCTATTATATATGCTTTTAGTTGCTACTTTATTTAACTTATTTTTGTGAACGCATCTCCCGTGCAAACGTGGCAGTGCCCT
Organism: Magnolia changhungtana; assembly: GCA_030180095.1. Lineage (NCBI taxonomy): Eukaryota > Viridiplantae > Streptophyta > Magnoliopsida > Magnoliales > Magnoliaceae > Magnolia > Magnolia changhungtana. Next base: position 618,769 of record JASAUF010000056.1, on the reverse strand, counting down.
CACTTCCTCGGCTTTGTTATCAATTTATTGATGTATTTAGAGAAAGTTATTGACTCATATGTAAAAATGCATTTGATTCAGAGTAGTCACTAGCTAAATGAATCTTAAATATACGGCTGACTAGAAATCGAAGATTCGCTTAAGGGTCGAGGAATCTCACGATTCCTTAACTCAAGTTACTCTTGTAGTTGGTCTGTGACCGTAGATTCCAAATAAGAGTCACAGAGTGATGGAAAATGAAGGGATTATGCACAATTTTCTGTCTGCACAATATGCGGTCTCTACTTCACAAGATTTTCAGTTTTTTAGCACCAGGTAGGTAAATAAAGTTTTTTTAAAAATGAAAGATGGAAAATAATGTAGAATAAGATAGAAAGAAATGTGAATGCGATTAATGCACTTAGAATGTGTCACGCCCCAAACTCAGAAACCAGGCTCACAAAATTTTCGATCGCCGAATCCTGCGCCAACAGCCTCCATAGCACCCCATTCTCGGCTCCTGGCACTCATATACTAGGTTCCGATCCTGAAATCCTACAAAGAGAATTTTCAATATAAATTCATTTCATAAAAAGCATAACCACAAGCATAACCCACGCACAATAACAAGAACGTCATCACAAAATTCACTATGATAAAAAACTTTAAATACAATGCGCATAAAAGGAAGTACAATGATAGTAACAAAAACTCCATAAGCTTTGCGGCATGCTCTAGCTCTTGCTCAGCTATGACTGCGTCCTGGCGTCACCTGCACGCATCTATCGTACATAAGCTTATAGAAAACTTAAATGGTGGTGAAAGTGTGTGCGCAAGGTAGCAATACAAATATGTAATATCAGACTAATGCGGAAAATGCAAGTAAGTTCATGAATGCTATCAGCCGTACCAAGGCTATGCGATACAAGGCATGAATGTTATCGGCTACACTAAGGTCATGCGATGCAAGGCGTGAATGTTATCGGCCACACCAAGGCCATGCGATGCAACGCCTATATAGCCAATATCATATGCAAGATGCAGCTCAAGCATACCAATTCACATATCAAATCTAGCTCATCTATGGAGCATCATATATCAGTACAGTTCTCTCTGGATAATCACCGGAGTCTAGTACACTATACACCAGATTGTCGCCCCACATTGGACACACAACCGTGCAAGTGGAAGAGACCTTACTATCTGTCTGGCCAATAGTGTGCAAATATCTATCTGGCACATTGATAGCAGACCCATTTATGAGCTGGTCAGACTCAACCTAGCAATTGCCCCTACCCTCGAGCGGGTAAGGACACATTTCCTTCCAACCCACCGCGACACAGTGGGAGACGCGGTCTCCTGGTATTCGGCCCTCATACGCTCATACATCCACTCGGTCCAGGCATTAGAGCATCCTCCATGGTACCATAAGGGTTTGGAAACTTTCACCCTGGGATATCTATTACACCCTCGTGCTTAACAAGTATTTTCAGTATCTAATCTTGTCATCCACGTTATATCTACGGAGGTTACATCCCTGATGTCGCTAGGGCGTATAGTAATTATAATAACACAATGCAAGATACATGAGTCACGCAGTCTAATCATGCATCAATCCTGCGCATACCGTGCGCTCATGTGGGACAGCTCTGCCTATCAAGGAGTCCCATAAACAACCTGCCCAATGGCATATGTAATGGTCAACCACATCTTATAACAAGCATGCAGATGATGCGTATGGGCATGTATCATGATGCTATGTTACCACATACTCATAATCGGTATCGATAATCATCCTATATACAAGGCGGGGTCCATAGATGGACAACAGACCCATAACATGAAGGTCGGTCCTCAACTGTAGATATAACAAATATGATAGTACGGATCCCTCCATCTACGGTGATGATGCACTCTCCTCATACCAAGGTTGAGCTTAAGTGGCCTACCTATAATCCTAAGGATCCGAAACAGGCTTCCTTCACCATTCTATCATATAGCCCGCTAGATGCCTTAGGGGGCCCAAATAAGTCCTAGATGGACTCCAAGATTAAAATAATTCTACTAGCAACCAATGAGGGCCCAACATCTTGGGTTAGCCCAATATGAATAAATAGATCATGCAAATACCAATGGGGCTAAATGATTAGGGTCAACCCACTTAGAGAAAGATGAGAATAAGTTTAACAAATGCCTAAGGGAAGGTCACAATGTGGATATTTAACCATCATTGCCCATTCAATGTGGACATTCAACTAACATTGCTCCCAAGGAGTGGACCACATAGAGCCAAACACATAGTAGAGCCCATGGCCTCACACAAGGGCCTCATATACAACATAATGGGCCTCACGCAAGGGCCTAATAGAACAGCCCATAGCCCTCATAATGGCTGGAAATATAATGGACTTCACTCATGTAATCTCATACATCAATATTGGGCCTCTTCGGTCAGCCCATAACCCACATACATCAAGGTGGGCCACATGGGGCAACCCAAAGCCTAGAAAAATGCTACGGTAGGCTATGTCTAACATATCCAACATGGTGGGCCTCTTTGGACAGCCCATAGGCTCCAAAATATAGCTAGGCCAAGTGTAGTGGTTTACAATTTAGCCCATGAAGTCCACCATAATGGATGGATAACACCTCACCAATAGGAATTCCAAGGCTAGATATTCAGCTCATCTAGCCCATTAAACATCCAAAAAATTTGGATAATCTAGCCCTTATACAATTAGGTGAAAGGTGGGCCTAACAAGGCATCAAAGGGGCCCAAATTCTGCTCAATAGGGCTGTGAATATCATACAAGGAGATAGGCCTACTGCTGGACTTTTGGGCCAGCAGCAGTCCAGTCAATCTGGAGGTTAAATGGGTTGGATGGCTGAGGGTAAAACATGCATCAAGGTGGGTCCCACGTCCAGGGGCTGGATGGTAAGGATGGAACACATCAAGGTGGACCTCACGCCCAAGGGATGACGTGGAGGCATACATGCATCACGGTGGAGTCCCACCATCCCAACAAATGGACAGTGAGGATATAGAATACATATATCAAGGTGGGCCCCACCTCCACACGTGCAGCATGTGTGGGGTGGGCCCCACGTCCTGCAGATGGAGGGCGTGGCATAAAAAACATACATTCAAGGTGGGTCGTCCCATCGTCTAGAGTGTTGGACGGTGTGGATAAGGTCCATACATCATGGTTGGCCCCACATGGCATAGTCCAGAGATGGATGGTGTGAATATACAATACATACATTAAGGTGGGCCCCACCCCCACACGTGCAGCAGTGGGTCCCATGTCCCACCAAATGGACGGACGGCTTGGATATATACATCATGGTGGGCTCCCACCCATCTGGACGGTGAATATACAACGCATACATTTGGTGGGCCCCACCTCCACACGTGCAACACGTGTGGGGTGGGTCCCACACGGACGGACGGTATGGGTATAATACATACCTCATGATCAGACCCAGAACTTGTTGGCGTCAATACAGCAGCATACTGTTGCGTGGGACCCACCGTCCCTTGCTAGACCAACGGTGTGATATAAGGCACATGCATCACATGTGGGTCCCACGCGCACGTGGCCCACCTGATTTGGATCAAAATGATATTGGTGTTTTCCTTTCATACAGTCCAGTAGCTGTTGCTGCTGGACGTCCCATGGCTGGACGGTCTGGATGTAATTCATCCATCAAGTAGGGCTCACGTACACGTGGCCCACTAGCCACATACATCATCATCATCACCATAATAAGAAGGAGAGAGAGAGAGAGAGAGAGAGAGAGAGAGAGAGAGAGAGTGGCCAATAGAGGAGGGACTCCGCCACTATGAGTCCCTCACATGATTTACACCATACATCACATATGGGTCCCATGCATGCATGGGCCCAACATATCATATAAAAATTTGAGTTGGGGATACCATCCCCACCATGAAAATGAGGGGTCTAGATGACCCTTAGAAGGCATGGACTAGAGTAAAAACCATCATGGTAGGGTCCATGGAGAATGGACCCACCATGGCTCATGCATGCAAGAAGATGGGCCAAAGGCCACATCTAGGGGATTATGGAGGATCTCCACCATGGATTGGTGGATCCTGTTGGAATTTATACAGAATAAAGTATTTCTGTAAAATATGGAAACCGAAAAATTACGATGATCAAAACTAAGGACAGGCTGAAGCACGTCTGAAACGCTGTCCTTAAAGCGTTATTTTTCCATACTCAAATGAATTGAGTATGCTGATAGGTTACAGGCAAATTGCTCCTAGGATACGACAAGCCTGGTGTGGGTCTGCGTTCAGTAAACACGAAGGCCCACCAAATGAAACTCTTATACACACTATCTGGCAAAATTACAATATAGAAAAATCCCAAAAAGAGAAAGAAAGAGAATAATTTTCTTTTGATTTAGACCACTGCACTGGTCAGTACTTCAGCCACTAGTTCAGTTGAACCGTTCTAGACCACACCGTTGGTCTGTTCTTCTAGTAAAGGTTTAACCCTTACTGTCTTGCTGGAACTACTAGAGTATAGGAGAGGAGTAGTGGGCTGTCTCAATTCGTATGGGTCTGTTAGAGTGGGTTTTGAGATGGTTTGGAAACCCATTTAGGCCCTCCTTTTATAGGCTATGGTGGCTGGGCTTTATGGTCCAGGGAAATAAATCCCATGACCGTTTTCTAGCTATTGGAGAAAACTAGCCATTTTATGGCCATTTTCTGACTGTTGTGCATGGGCCATTAAGGTCTTTATGTCGATGTTGTTGTGAGACAACAACTAGCCGTTTTCTAGTCATTGGGCTAGCCATGCAAGAAGCGATACAATGGACCACGCACTAATGGCACAACCCATTATAGATCTCGTCACAGTGACTCTATTTTCCAGCTCTCTATATATACTGGAGGACTCTCATTTAGTCCTCTAGTTTTCCTTCATCTAGCTATCCGCCTTAGCCACTTAGTCGCATAGCAACTCGCACACGTCTCGCTCCGGTTCGCGAAGGGAGTGACCCTCTGCAACACGATGCGCACGTGCGAGGTGCAAAGTGCGCCACTAGCACCTCTACAGCCACACTGCCTCACATGCCCATGCCTGAGCCTGAGCCCGTGCCCGAGACCGAGCCCGTGCCCGTGCCCATGCCTGTGCCTGTGCCCGAGCGCGAGCGCGCGCGAGGGTGTTCCAGTGCTACGCACTGGAACACGCAAGGTCCATAGTCCACGGACTAGGTAGGTAAATATTATAATACTCCACTATTATCATTTAAACTAAAGATTTTTCTCTTCCCTTTCCCATGTGGGACTATTACGAAAAAACCCACAAAATGGTATTTTTTCAAACAAAATAATATATTATATATATTATTTATTATTATTAAAATATATTTAAAAATCAATATTTTTTCAACAGATCCTTCAAGTCCCCAAGCAAGGAAAAGAAAGAGATATAAGGTAGAGAAAGATCTAACTATAGAAAACATCCACCTCCAAAGCTCAAGCTCCTTCTTCCACCAATGGAGTCATAATGGGCCAAGGATAATGTTTCAAGGGTTGAGATTGGGTTTGGAGGGTTGGACGAAGGTGGTATGGAGCATGCGAGGGCTAAAAATTTTTATTTATTTATTTTTTTTTTTGGGGGGGGGGGGGGGGGTTGCTAACAATGGAGGAATAGAGAGAATGAAAGGCGAAAGAGAGAGATGAAGGAGAGAGAGAGGGGGGGGGATGATGGTGGCTAGCCTCTCTCTCCTAGCTAGGAATGAGTAGGTGTAAGAGAAGCATGGCTAAGGGAGGCATGTTTATAACGATTGCCTAGCAAGCATGAGACTATGGAGTAGGGTATTAGGGTGGCTATAGCTAGGGTGATGTTACCCATATGATTGCCTAGGGAAGCGGGCGTGGACATCATGGGTCCCACAATAATGATCAATGGTTGGGATAATGAGAGGGTTGGATCTCGCTATCTATACATCAGATTAACGCACAACGTGCGGCGTTGGAACCGTGGCGATGATGTGGTCGCAATGGCACAAGTCTCGGGTTGAGTCGACTTGAGATTATATGATGTGACTTAGAGTCACACGCAAATGTAATTTACAGGTCGCGGGTTGCCAGAATTTGATAGGGTGGATCGCGGGGTCCTAAGAAATGAAATGGTCACTAGGACATGGGCCTGATAGAATGTGTTAAGTGGAGTGCGACTTAAATGGAGGTAGACAAACTCTTAGCATCAGTCACTTCTTAAATGGTATTTTTTGTCTCTTATGTCAGTCAGCATGTCGACATGTTAGAATATTTAAGGTACCTCGAACAGCACCTCCGGGTAAACTCAAACCCTTAGATCTTCTCTGTTTTTTGTTATCTCTCTTTCTGCTCTCTCTTTCTTTCTTTTTTCCCTCTATCCCTATTTCTTCCGCTCTCTCCCTCTCTGTATCACTTTCCTTTGTTGGTCTTTTTCCATCCTCAGCAACGAGCTTCTTATATAGGCGTTGGCAACCGCAATTTGCTGCCAACAATCGCAATTTGTTGGATTACATTATGGGGCCCGCTATTTAAATAATAAAATAATATAGTATAGAAAGTATCAAATTCAGGATCTTCCACTAGTTTTCTTGGGAAACGAAGTCATAGGCACATAAGTTTAGAGCCAGACCAACCACTCCAATAGCACTCATCCATAAACTGATTACTGATATAAATAACATAAAGAAATGTAACCGACATTTATTGGAAAAAGCAACCCCAAAGATTTGGGACCAAAAGAGGTTAGTAATGACCATCGAATAAGTCTCTTCATCTTGAGTTCGGTTAAAAGATAAAATGTATTTGCATCGTCACCATCTACAAATAAAGTATTTTCTATGGTAGTACCATGAATAGTCCATAGTAGAGCAGTGCCCAATACTCTAGCAACTCTCATCATATGAAATGGGTTCAACGTCCAATTATGACACCCTTGGAAGAAGACTACGATATGATATAAAAATAAAGATTTTAATATATAATATATTATATATTATATATAAAAAATAAATTTAATGATGACTTTTTTATATATTTATTTTATAATAAATATATATATATATATATTTATAAAATTAATAATTACTTTTTTTTATAAATAAATATATATCGTTTATATATATGAAACATCATAATTAATTTTTGTCTTTTTCTACAAACTGTTTAAATGCTTGTATCTTGTTTGTTATCCATCCTTTTTTCAGTAATATTAGTCTCGTTGGAAAGATAATTTGATAAGCTTCCTAACAAGACTATAATTACTTCAATCAAACCCCGTTTGACCTATCGAAAGTACAACCGTTTAGTATATGAAATAAATTATATGCAATTTGACTGATTGTCCAATTTTGATGATCTTAATCTTATTGGAAATGTCACCTGATAAGCTTTTTAATGGAACTAAAATCACTTTAATCGTACCCATTTGACTAGTTTAAAATGTGGTCAGAATTTTTCGACTTTAGTTGCTCGGCAATGCGTGGTTTTGGTAAACAGACTGGATCCTCCTCATCATAACTCAGATTGGAGGAAACTTAAGTTTGTTAACTTAAGTTTGTTATGAAGATCATTTGACCACCTTTCCAATTAACTATAAATTATCTTGATCGATCAGAATTTTCTTTCAATAACACCATGGCCACTTTGTGTATAAGATGATTGTATGTTCCTCTATCTTGAAGATGTCACCTTTCACGCTTCAACATAACATTATCTGGGAAGACTAAGTAGTATAGAGAGTGATCATTGGGTAGAGAGACTTTATTTTATCCTTTTTTCGCACATCAGTTATTACGTACAAAGAGTTCCTGTGGTTCTGGAGTTCGGATGCACGGCCGTGATCGAATCGTTACTAGATTTGATGCTAACCGATTGGGCTCATCGGACCGTGCCGAGTATATTCCATGTTTGACTCGTTTGGATTTTCAATGATTTTTAAGTTAATAGGAGATAATTTATTAAAGTCAAGCTTAAGCTCAAGAAGTAGCTTATCCTTGTTTTAGATTGGGTGTCTACAATTTTAAAATATAAGGATTCTTTCTCCATCATATATGACTATAATGTTTTAACTCATCACAACTCATTTCTAGGGCTATTCACAAGTCAAGCTAGCTCGAAAAGCTCGCTTGACTCGGCTCAAGTCAGCTCGGATTGACTCAGCTTGAATGGCCGATTTGAGCTGAGCCAAGCTAATTATTCGAAGCTCGAGTTGAGTTCAAGCCAAGTTCGACCAGGGAGCATTTCAACTCGACTCAACTCGAAGCTCGAACTCAAGCTCGACTCGGCTCGATTAATAAATATATTAAATATTATATATATATATATATTATATTAATATAAGTTTTAAGTTTAAACTTAAAAATAAAAAAATAAAAAACAAACCCTAGAGTCTCTACCCGACCACACGCACCCCCTTCCCTTTCCCTTTCTTCTCTTTCTCTGCCCACTGCAAGTCGCACGCCTGCCTTGACCACCACCACCAGTTTTCATTTCAGCTCCACAATAGTATGATTTCAATCTCTTGAGATCTACTTCATAGGCGAGAAACCCAAGAAATTCGAGATGGGTGCTTCTCAGATTTATTAGATCTGCAAGGAAATCCAATGATCTAATTGGATAGAGCTCTTTACTTGGATTTCTGATCTGTGTTCTGGTTTGTTTCTTTTCTAGTACTTGGATTTTTGCTGGTGGGAGAATATCAATAACAGATCGGTTCTTACAGGTTTCCTCATCCGATTCGAAGCTTTGTTTGGGTTTTCATCGGGTTTTTCTTTGATTCTCTTAAGATTTTTGAAATTTTCATCAATGGAGGAGGATCAAGAACAGAATCCATTACTCTCTCACCCAACAAGCTCTAGCTTGACTCAAGGTAAACTCGACTCGATTCGAACTACTAGCTCGACTCGAACTCGACTCGACAGCTTTGGCAAACAAGCCAAGCTTCAATGTTGAGCTTAAGGCCAAGCTCGAGCTTGAGCTCAAACTCGAGTACATTATGGACAAGCCAAGCCAAGCTTGGCCCACCTCGACTCAACTCGGCTCGATGCCCACCTCTACTCATTTCCCATACCCATAGTAAATACATTTTTCTAAAGTCTTCACAAATTTCCGTCTTTATAACGGGTTTGCTATCATTTCTTTATATGATACAAAATTTACTATTATCTTATATATATATATATATATATATATATATAGAGAGAGAGAGAGAGAGAGAGAGAGAAATATTGATTTTTTGTATTTTCCCTTAAGCTTATAACTCCGTTATTTATATTAGTTATTATGACCTGAGTATCACAGTAAATATGTATGGGTTGTTTATAAATTTTCTTTATTTTTAAATTAGTTATAAACTCTTTTATGCAAACAACTTCAAAAGCTTCCATACTATAGGTGATATATTCCACTTCTATTGTATATCTTACTACACAACCTTACTTTTTATACACTAAGATACAACTCTACCTCCAAAGGTGAACATGTTTGTCACACCTCAAAATTGGGGTGCCTGAGTGGGCGACTCGAAACCCAAATCTCAGGCTCATGAGTTATGTCCATTTGAATTTTTCTAATACAATATTCACAATCATCCTTATCTAATCTCAATCACCACAAGATAAATGAAAGTTATATTTCAATCAAGTGTCCACAACTTCTAACTACAATGATGATATGGGTCAACATATATTTTTTTCACTAAATAAATTATTATGACTTATTTACATCAGTGCTTGAATTTTAACTAAACTTAATACACTTAAAGTACTAATTGAAAGATCTACATGCTCAAATTACTTTGGCTTAGCACCTGAAATTGGTATTAAAACAACATGAGCTAACAGCTCGTAGGGTCACTTCATTTCGAAGTCGAGATTTACACATTAAGACCATAACACAAATCCACTATAATGAATAGAGATTAATATCAAAGGATAACTTAAATAAGTCACAAAACAATTTGAACTTAAGACATGTGCCACGTAGATAAATAAATCTGTAAAAAACCGAGCATAATTATCTATAAATAAAATTGAAGCTAGAATATTCATAATGATTTTTTAAGGAATGACCTTGGGCAGACCACCACAGGATATCTTCTAGGAACGACCCTGAGCAGAGCACCGCATATTATCTTTTATGGGGTAAAATAGGGAAAAACACCCGTGTGTGTTAATCTTTTAAAGAATCACCAAATGTAGAGAATCTATGGTAATCTTTTGGGAGTAGCCTTGGGCAGAGCACTCTTGTGTGCTAATTTTTCAGGGAATCACCTACGCAGAGCACCCGTGTACTCTTTTAGAGAATCACTTAGGGTACAACACTCGTGTAATCTTTTACGAAATCACCCAGGGTAGAGCACTCATGTTACATTCATACAATTCAATTAACAATTATACTTTAAGTTATGTATATAACGAGACAACTAAATAACACATTCATAAAAGAAATTAACATACCAACATATTAAAGTTAATGCATCTATAGAGAATAAATATGAAATTGATATCATGCAATTGAATAACATCAGGGAGATTTTCAATAATACACGCAATTACAATGTCAAGATTGTACATCTTCAACGTTATATGAACAATAAAAATCATTAAACTATGTAAAAATATCAATGTGCAATTCACAAGATGGGAAAGATCACCTACATGTAGTATTGATTTGATGAGATCTAGGCTTTATGTGGAATGATTTAGAATTTTTCGAATTTAACTTGTTTCAACTTGGTTGGTGTAAAGAACTACGTGCAACTCAATGAGGTTATAAGTGCATTGGATGGGGCTTTCTGCATGATTGTACATGTGATGGCTAATTAATTTCTATTATAGGGCTTTTACTCCCATAGACCCAAAACACAATCAATCAACAATTTGACTCGGTGAGTTGACTAAATAAGTCGCTAGAATCAAACTACGATTAATGCATTGCTTCAAATCAAAAGGGCTAGAAAGGGAAACTTATATGATAAATGGTACAGGTAGGGATTGACTAAGTCCTAAAAATGGTCAAATTCGGTAGTTAACGGGTCGACTTGCTAAGTCGACTTGGTCACATTTTCTCTCTTTTCTTTCTCTTCTTCTCTTTTCCTTTCTTCTTTCTTTCTTTTCCATTCTTCTCTTCCTTCTCTTCTCTACCTTTTATTTCTTCCTCTCTAAATCCTATCTGATAAACGAACATGAAAACTAGCGATTCAGTGAGTTAGTGACTCGATAGGTTACTTGTCAATCTCTCAGTCGCTCTCACTTAATTTGTTGGTGTCACGCCCCAAAAATTGGCACTCGAGTACAGAGACCCCAGTCTCGAGTTCCCAGGTGTGAACCAAATGAAAATGCATGTGAGACCTCATTTAGATTCACATTCATTTCACGCACAAGCAATCAGAGTAGCTATAACGACTCGAAAATTTTCGTACAAAGGCCCGAGTACCACCTCGACCAGAAATCACTTAGGATTAGAATCCTTTAGGAATTTGACAAAGTTAACTAAGTGCTAAACTAGATTAGCCATGAAATCTGCTTGAATCACTTTAAATACGATCTGCAAGACCCAAAACTTGTGGAATCATTGGCACTACATTACCCTAAAATCTAGGATCAATCTCATTACCCGTCTACTATCGGGAGCACATTGAAACTCCGTATTAGATCTGGACCGCGCATCGGAAGTCCGAATAATATGAAGTTATAGACTTAAGACCGCCTCGCTGGGCTTGACAGCTGTCTCGGAGATCAAATCCAGACGTGTCTCAGGCTATTCGCTTGAGTCTAGAGCGAGGAGTGTGAGAAACATGAAAATAATTCCAAAATAAATAAGGATATATGAAATCTGGCATGTGACGCTTGTGGTTCAGTATTGAGCAACCTGACCGTCAGAATCAGGCCAGATTACACCCTCGAATCAGGGATATTTGCCCAAACATATCCATATACTTGAAATTTCAGATCGAGATCAGCTGACCGTTGAACTGAAACTGGTCCGCCATTTGTGATCTAGAAACCGTACTGGAACGAAAACTTAATGGTACCTAGATCCAGTATTGGTGAGCTTAAGTCCGACCTTTGGCTCAAGGGGGCCACCGAGAGTCCTCCGTTGGTGAAATCGACCCACCCACTGGATATAACCTAAGTATATCTTGACCTTAGGTCTATTTTGGTGTGATTTTAGGCTATATAAGGACCTTAAAACCCTCTCTCATTCAGCCATACGAATTTGAGAAAAACCCTAGGAGAGAGAAGAGAGAAAAGAGAGAGAAAGCGTGAGAGAAGTGGGAGAACCTCCCTGCTATTCTCCCCTGCCATTCTACAAGCTCAACCACACCATTCTTATCGCTTTTCCGGTGATTCGACCTCGTTTCTAGGTAAAAACCCTAACCATAACCTGTTTTGGGATTTTGATAGTTGTAGGTTATGAAATAGCTAACCTATTTCATTCTATAGGTTGCCAAACTGCCGTATACGAAAGCTTAGCAAACTTATCGAAGTTGTTACGATTCTACGACAAAAGGTGCAGACTTTAGACATATAGGTTATGGTTTTCAACGCTTTTAATGTCAGATAATGATAGATTCATGATCTGTATGTTATTGCACATGTACAAAGTGCTATCCGTTTCGCTTTTCGGTTATACGAGAACTATGTTGAATATACTGTATTCCTAGTATTTGTAGAAAGTACCGTATACGTATAAATTTTGAAAATGTGTTTGCCATGATTATTTACTGTATGAACATATTATATATGTGTATAATACTTGACGAAAGGGTTCGCCCTAATACATGTTTTGCTAATATACGCTATGTATGTTGAAATAGTGTATTCTAAGTGTTTGTGAAAATGCTTGTAAGAGTAAGGGCTTGGATGATGGTGCTTTAGGTGGGTGTTGAGATGGGATTCTCGACTACCTTAGAAACGTATATGATGTCCTCTATGATTGGTTGTTTAATTTAATCGCTTACTATGAAATATATGTGTTTGTATTTCTTGTTTACATTGTGCTTTGTAACATGGTTTATGACATGTTTGTTAACATGCTTGAATTACTTTGTTTATTATGCTTTACTCCACATGCTCTGAATAAGGATTGATTGCGATTGAGACTATGATTATAGTCCAGACAATCGGTACCACACTTGAGTTCGTGGTTGAGATTCATTTTGCCACATAGGATGTGTCTGACGAACCCGAGTCGTACTTCTGTTGGCGACAGTGGTTAGGCCACGCGAAGTGCTTATGCACTTCATGTCATTCAGCTGGTCGTGCTAGTCTGGCTCGTCAAGTAACCCGATCTGTCTAATATATGTTCATCATGTTTGGACGCCACTGCTTGAACCTAGGGTACCAAATATACCAATGTAACCCCGTTAACCGTGGTACCTCGATCCGCTAAGACTCATGAGCCAGGCATGGTGGTATGGAACACCGTGGTCGAGCTGTCGGCCTACGCTGGGGCCACGTGCCTTCCCGTAGTGACCAGTGAGCAACCCTGACTCGTGAGCTGAATATGGTGGTATGAGACACTGTATTCGAGCTGTCGGCCTACACTGATTGGTGACGAGCCCTTTGTAGTGACCTCGAGCATACTCTGGATTTGCGGTAAGGCGACGAGTTTTTCCGCGGTGTATAGAGTATGAACTAAGCCTGTATCAATTTAGTGATGAACTGTTAAAAATGTGATGGGGGAGTGGTATAACGATTGCGTGTAATAGCCCTGACAGCCTTTGCAGCGCCCTAGAACCACACTATCATATGAGATTATCTAGGTTTAACGACCCTAGAATGGATCATGTTTGAGAATGATACAAGGGAGGTACCTTAGTTTCCCAATCCTACTGTTTGAAATGGACTAATAACAACTCGGTAATCATGCTTATCATCGCACTGCATGTGCCTGAAAGATGTGAAGCACTGAGGAATGAACGCATGCCGCGGACGTAAGATGGTGTCGCATGAGGGAGTATGTCGGTGAGGGCATGCATCATGACTACATTTCATACTTGCATTAATAAGAGTAGTTAGGATTGTTCGATTATACTGCTTTATCATTACTGCTTGACTGAATTGATAACATGTTAACCTATGCTTTATTGTTCTACTGAGTTAGCTACTCACTCCCACGTTACGGGACGATGTTGTACACCAACCAGACTCTGTCTTAGGTACAAATGAGGTGACGACTCGGGAGGCTGAGCTGGACTACGACGAGAACCAGGACGAGTTCTCGTATATGTAGTATGCTGGTGGCTTTGCCTAGACTGCCTGGATCGATGGGACTTACAAGACTTACTTCTCTAGTTATACTTTTGACATTTTAATCGTAAAACAGATACATGTATATGGTGACTCAGTTGGGTTCATACTCTGGAGATTGAGATAGTTTTGTTTCTTTTACATACAATTATATACAGTTTCAGTCTTCCGCTTGCCTTTATACAATATCAATATGAATCTGGTATAATCTATGAATTACTGTTTTGGTATAATCTCACTCATATTTATTGCACAAACACAGACAACATTTAATCATCATTATCTATATTGCATAAGTGATGTTTTGGAACTCGAGAGTTGAGTTATTACTCGACCCTCGAATTTCAGGGTGTTACAGTAGCGCAATTTAATTTAGCGGATCCAAAGCGAGATAAAGATAACAAAAATCAATAAATATAGGGCTAACAATCAAAGTGCAATTAAAAAGTGGTGTCCGTCCAAATGAGGATTATGTAAGCCGCAATATCATACCCAAAATCAACACACAAAACACACCCAGTCGAGGATTCATATACATGGAAAAAAGTTAAGTTCTTCTAATTTCGCCCGACTCTCCCAAGACATCACGAGGAAAATACAGCCCAATCCAAGCCTAACCACCGGAGGCCTTGATAGAACTTGCATCAGCAACAATGCATGCTTAGTGTTTTAAAACACCATCCTAGGTGGGAGTGAGTAACGAACTTAGTGATTCCATTAGTTATAAGTTACACATGTTATTGACTCAATCAACATAGTTAATGATAAATAAGAAATCAAGCATTTTCTAAATAATCTTGTTAAATACATGAATGAGATTATGGAATGATACATGCGTATTACAATCTAACATTCCCTCACGAGTGACTTCAATGCCTATTTCGCAAATGCCAACACTCCGTCATAAGTAACTCCAATGCCAAATCGTAACCTATCATAGGGTATACATGATTAGCCAAGTAATTACTAATTCTAATTCATACAGCAGATTGGCGAAGCTAAGATACCGACATTATATCATGAGTCCTTATCTGGATCACGTGGCTTGTTGTGGCACGTAACGACTCATTACTAGTGTCCCTTGATCTAAATTTAAGTATCACCTGTTTATCTCGTAAATCAACATTCCCAACGATACGACATGATACCTCAAATTTATGAGGATCAATCCGTTATAGGTTGTCACCCAAACACCAAGTATGATCAATCAATTCTAAGGTACGGGTTTATCACATCAAACCGAATCACTATAAAGGAAAAGGCTCGTCACTCAATACCATTCACACTCAGGTCGTTTGAACGGTACTCTGGCATGGAACCATCAGCCAGGTAATTTGACGAGGGCTGTTCAAACAATGATTTATCACCTACATCAGTGCTTAGTATTGGTCACACAGGGAGTGTTCTCTTGTACCCCAAGTGCAGGTTTGCGATGTAGTAATAATCTTAATGAGACCGAGGTCGTACCCACGGAGACTGAATATATGTGAATCTTCTTAATTAATTGAGAAATGGAACTAGAAACTAAAATTAATGTTGTAATTTAAAGAGATTGTTGTGAATTTAAAACTATCAAATTATGGGAAACTAGAGAACCAAGGATCCACTTGCAATTATCTTAATGCATCTTTACTTGATTTAATCAATACCCTAATCTATTTAGTTGGGTGATAAAGCGATTAAAACATCGTAAACTATTCCAAAACAGATTCTGAATATTCATAGTAATGATTCGAGTATAGCAGTCTTGTTGAACTATCGTAGAGAGTTCTAAGCATCTACCATACTCGCAGTCAATGGTAGATCAAAGAATTCTATAGATCAAACAACCATAAAATAGAAAAGAAAGCATTCATGAAGTTCCTAAGCATTCACCGTGTCCGGAGTTGACGATAGATAAAAGTAATAATAAAAAATACTTCTTAAATTCAAAGCATAAACCATGAAATATCCAACATAAACTTCATGAACATAAATCAAAGAAAGAAAAACATTAAAATAAACTACAAGCTTCACCTCTTAGCCCTACCTAAGAGATTATCCAATCCTAGACATGATTAAATCTACAACTCTTAAAGAAAAACATAAAAAACTAAGGAAGAAGAAAGAACTTGGAAGCTATGACACCCTTTGCTCCACTCATCCAAGCCTAATTCGTGTTTTGAATCTCTTGGAGAACCCAAATATATAGGCTTTGTTTGGTCAACTTTGGAAATTGCCTCAAATTTACGCACTCTGTGCACCTTCGATGTCATCGAATGAGTCTTCGATGCAATCGAAATGGTCTAGAGCTATCTAGTGAGTTGAGCTTGAAAATTAAAAATTCTCCATGTCATCAAACTGGCTTCGATGACATCGAAACTTGCCTTTAATGGAATCAAACTTTGCACCCAATTGTTCAGTAACAAATTTAATTTTTCACTAAAATCTCGATGTGATCGATCGTCCTTCGATAACATCGAACACTTACTTTGATGGCATCAAAGTGTGTTCAACGTCATCGACGGGTCAAGTTAAGCAATTCTAAATTTTGCTCTTTGTAAATTCGATTTTCTTCTTTCTTCACTTGGTTTTCTTGGATCTTGGACTCTTGAAATCTTCAATCTTAACCTCCAAATATCCAATCATTGCTTTGGCAATTCTTGAGCATCAAATTCATACTTTTAGCATCCTTTTCACTTCAAGCTCTCAAATCGCCTCGCAAGACAAACATGCATAAATATATTGATTAAGCGTTATCATGTTCATAAAATCACGGTATAAATTAGGAAAATATGCAATATTTGGCACTCAACAGGGAGGCTCATCACCCCAACATAGGCTGACAGCTCAGACACGACGTCCCATACCACCATGGCTAACTCATGAGTCTTAATGAGATCGTATCGCACTAACGGTTATAAATGGACTCATCCACTAGGAGCGAGTTATCTTAGATTCGATTTGGTCATGTCATACATTGTGAACATACATGATCAGTCAGCCAATAGACTAAATTGATTGACCTGAGAAAACCCTGGCGCAACCGACATTGGGTGCAAGCATTCCACATAGTTCAGGTATTGTCGATTGTCCGTATTTGACCCGAGTCGATCAAATAAGCCTAGGGTGGCTGACATAACTCGGGTCACCCCTTAGTTCAGGCAATTTGTTGACTGACCCAACATCGTAAGCAGTTCTAAGTAGCATTAAAGACTTACAATTCATTAAATAATCATGATGAAATTTTGTATAAACCATAAATTTAGTAACTTATTCATTCAGGAATTTCATCGAACATGTGGGCATCAATAAAAACAACACACTCACTTAAGAATTTCATTAAACTTGTAAGCATTAACAAATCAATACATCCAATCGAGTATTCAACTAAACATGCGAGCATCATTAGAATAACACATTCAATCACCTAAGCATTTTATCAAACATGTGAGCATTCATAAACAATCAATAACATATGTCGCGATCAAATCGAAATATGAACATGTTAGCATACACCAAGCTATATACAATTAATAAATCATTAATTGAGACCCTCGAGGGTCGATAAATAGCAACTTACGAATAATGGTCCACATATTTGCAATGATTTGCTTGACTCAAAGCGCTGATAGGATTAGGGTTATATAGAAAATTCATCAAAGCCTAACAATCATACGAACTATTGTAAGGACTAGAAAACCTAACTCAAAAGACTAAGTTAGAGAGTATAATTTATTTCTTACCTCTAATCGCCACTGATAAAACTCCACAAATGATTCTCGAGCAACAAGGTAACTATAGAGGGGGATGAGAGGGTGAAGGTGCACAAACCCTCACACTTCCAAGCTCTCTCTCTTTCTCTCTCTCCCCTCATTTCTCCTCTTTCTCTTCTCTCCTCCAAGGTTAAGGCAAGAAATTTGTATGGGGAAAATGGGTGTGGAATGAAGGGGTATTTATAGCACCAAAAAGTGCACAAATGGCATATCGGTTATTCCTAACGCTAAGGTTATTTCCCACTAAAGGGACCCCAATAGAAGGTATATGGGTCAATTTAAGCCATGTAAAAGGTGTCCCATAAGGCGATCTATGTTTGGACACAAACATATGATGATCGGGCATGCCGATCAACTGAGAAGGTCTAAACATAAATCGACAGTTACTGATGATCAATCGGAGTCGTGGCTATACGAATATATGTAAAGAAATGTCTTTAGTCGGTATCCCGACTTTGGCCATGAATTGACGGTCCGAAAGTTACAACTTTGCAAAAGAGTAAAGGGACTAGTTTCACTTAAGTTCTATGTTTTCACCTAAGACATTCGCATATCTCATGCACTTGGCTTGCAGGTCAAAGTTGAGCAATTCGAGACGCGACCTCGTCTCGATGTTCTGTAATGGGCGTCAGTCCTACTAAGAAGAACGTCTATTTATAGTCTCGGGTTTAGTGACCCACTAACGAGCGATCTAAAGCTTGTTCAGATAATCATGACATTTCTAGAATGAATTAGGTAGTGAGATTTCT